>VWZK01019942.1:74833-207760 GCA_013396935.1 Baryphthengus martii
AGACAAGTTAAAGTGATGACAAATTTCAAAGAAAATCAGATTCAGTAACCAAATTATCACAACATGGTAGTCTTAACTTCCCTTTTATTTGTTGAAATATAAAATTATTTCAGAGATAGTTGTACACTGCAGCACACAGCAAACAAAGGGGTAGCTGGAGTTCAGCTGTCATTATCTATTGTTATGATGTTAGGTCATATACTATCTCATACTGTACAATTTTATTCTTAAAGTATTATTAAATTTTATTTTAATCAATAATTGCAAAATCTTCTCATGACAACAAGCTTCACTAAAGTGCATGCAACTTTCTTTTTCTCAGGCTGTTCTGTTCCATGAGGAGTTGGTAGGGATTTAAATACCATGAGCTGTCTGATTTCTTACATCAGGTGAGGTTAAAAGTTAGGCAATTATAACAAAATTCATTTCCATTTTCTCTGGTCAGAGCTGTGGCAGGCATCAAGAACAAAATAACTCCTCTCCTTTTGTAGAAGCAGGTTTTTCAAGAATTGAAATAGAAGTGAGGAGAGAATTAGTACCGTTACTGTGTGCTGCACCTCCGCTCTGCGAAGCTCGTTGCTGCAAGACAGTGAGGTCAGAATTGGGGGGAGGGGGGGTGCTGAGAAGCTGCATTGCCAGAGCAGTACCCGTCAGCTGAACAGCCCTGGACCAGCCTGACCGACCAGGTTACCTCTATTGCATTTATTCTGCTGAGCTGAACAGACGCAGCACTCTCCCTGGGTAGATGCTGTGCGGCTTGGGTTTTTAGTTTTGAAAAACTTTACTATGGTCTATGCCGAGCATCTTTCTGGATTGGAATTCCAGTTGTTTGGTAAGCGCACACACACACACACACACCCCGGAGGCCCCGTGGCTGCCAACAGCTGGATGTGAGTTCAGGGGAGGACACAGTGAGCTGGATTGGAGGCGGATGTGGCAATAGCACCCTCTGCTGTCTCGGTGTCCGAGTAAGTAGAGTGTTACTGGTGTGGATTTGTTCCGTGGAAATTTGTTTCCCTGAACACAAGGCTATTTCATTACAGAGCAGAAATTAAGCACCTTGAGAGGCATTTGCGTGAGTATAATGTCCTGCGTTAATGTCCGTGGCATTCATCTCAACATCACATTAAAAAAAAATTGAGTGAAAAAGCTAGTACAGGAGGAGAGTTCCTTCCCAGCCAACAATGCAAAGCATATGACATTAAATGTTGCTCAGTTAAGATTATGGAGGAAAGGGGAGAAGATGGTTCAGCTTCCACTTTGTCTTACTGTTTTAAGTTGCTAAAGGAAGTGAATTACTAGTTCTTGATATGGTTTTATTCACTGTTGACAGCAGCTTGTCTATGCTGTTACATTTTATTTTCCTGTCAATGTTCTGGTTCCTACATACTTAGTCTGAAGACTGGAGTTGAAGGAGAACTGTCTACGTTTTTCGGTAGGATTAGAAAGACTATTTTGATGAAATGTGATGAGACACTACTGCTTACCCAAATTTTCAAGTAACAATTTATTTTGAGCTAAGGGCACTGGATAGAAGTGGTATTTTAAGTGATCGCGTTCACTGCCTTCTCTTCTTTAGATATTTCTGCATTACAGAAACGTGTTACGAATCAGATCATACTGTGTTTCTACTTCAGCAGTTAAAAATTTAAGCTAGATTTTCTTGAACTACCTCACACAAACTTTCTACGTTTCTTAAGTAAGCAAAGCTAACCCTTGCTATTGGAACTACACTGAATGTGAATAGAAAAATACACATCCTTTAGAAAAATAAACCTATTGGCCAATGTTGAGACAATATCAGTAAGTATGTTTCTTATATATTTCACGTAAGATGTTCATGTGTAATATATAGCTTGTGTACAATAATGTACATCTAGAATATTGTGTTAGCTGTAAATTGGTGATTTTATTATTGTAGTCTGGTTTTGTAGGTAAAAATAGCTTACTAGTAATGTCAGCTCATCCTTTACATTTTACAAAAGGAATAATTCTTGGTAAGCTTTGCATACAGATGAATTACTTTTGTAGGCCCAATATCTAGTCTATTTTTGAGAGTTCTTTAACTTTTATTACTAAAGTTGAGAAAGAGTCCCTAATTACTGTGATCATTCCTGCTGCCCCTTTTGAAGTATATGCTTAATTTTGTTTAGTCCCAAGAAATACGAAGGGGAAGATACACCATTAAAAGTACTGGGGAGAGCTGTAATTTTTTTCTTCTTCCCCACATTTGATACCTTTTCCTGCTTTTCCTTTACTCCCTCCAAATAAGCTGTTGGTGGGGCATTACTGAGAACATTGTGGTTTTTTTACTTATTCATGCCATAGCTCATTACATGTGCACCACTGGAATGTATACATTGTTATCTAGTATGTCAATTGGTTACAATGATATTTTAAATAAAAAAGAAAAAAAAAAGTTTGGCCACTATGCAAGTAGTGTGTCTTCATTGCCAGGCTGGAATGCATTTCCTATGATTTCATGGATTTTTTGTAGTTGGAGTCTTACTAGCATCAGGCCTTCCTGAGAATTCATCTGTTTTTAATGGTACTTAAAATCCTGTCTTGTGTGTGAGCTCACTTATGGGAAAGTAAGTGAGGTTTCTTCCATCTCTCCATTCCCATGGGCTTTGGATGTGCCACAGACTGTTAAAACCAAGTGTGTTTGTGACTGCTGGGAATCCAGTCTTACTTCCTTGCTGCCAGCTCTAGCCACCTTCTTTCGTGGAAAAACAGCTCCTGCAACCCTGCGTTGCAGAAAGAGGTAAGCTGTGGGCAGGCTACTGTATGAAAGGAGGGCCCAGTCCCTGTGCCCTCAGAAAATCATGCTCAAAACTGAGTCTTGGAGAAGCCTGAAGGCTCTGACTTCTGATGAGCTCTTACTGGAATCAGGACCACTTCCTGCACTGGCAGCTCTACCGTGGGGCTAAATGGCTTTCATTGCCTTCATTTCCAGCAGGGTCTCGGCATTTCTTTAAACGAAGATGCCAGCTGCCTTTATGTGTTACGTTGTCTTTGTGGCTGTTTTCTAGGGACAGGTACCGTGACCGTGGGTGGTAGAGTGCAGCCTGCTTTGTTTCTCTGGACCACCTGCTTGTGAGGTGCTTTCCTAGGAAGCTGGTGAGGCTCAGAGATGCTCTCTTTTTTATTTGCACTCGCTAGTATAAAGCATAGCTGACTCCAAGCAATATAGTAATATAGAGCAAAGCCTGAGACGGCCTTAGCTGTGCTATGTAGGTGTGTGGGTGACACAGGCCCAGAACTGAAACGCCCCATAGTGCTGCCGGCTTACGTGGAACTCACTAGGAAATGTAGATAATTCAATACGCTACAATTATCAATTTTCTTTTTCATATTAGAAGTGCCAGGGAGACGTACAGAAGTTTTTTGTTATGCTGTAATACTGCTGTTTGGCTTTGGAGTTTGTTTGTTGTGTTTTTTTCAAGCATCTACTTGTGTTGGGTTTCTTTCACTGAAAAGTTCTTACAGTTTTTTGGCCTGCATAATACTGGAAGGGATATTCTGGGATGGGAAGCTCTCACAGGTAAAGCTATGGTAAAAAAACTGTCTGATACCAGGAGCCTTTTTGTAATGTCTTATTAATACCAGCAAACCTCTATCTTGTAAATACTCGCTAAGAAAGCTGGCACTTTGGGGGCTGTAATGAGGAAAAGGTCTGCAAAATAAGGAGTGCTTCCTCAAATCCATGAAGTTGGCAAGTGAAGCGATGGGAAAGAGCACAGAAGCAAAAGTTAAAGCTAGGAAATAGTGTATCATCTTCAAGTAAGGGCATAGTGTTCCATGAGGCTGTGTACAACAGCACAAGTGTGCTGGTCTTGCATAATTACCCACGATGGAAAGGACCATTATGCTTGTGTTGCTGTGCTTTAAGGGTTAACATCCTGCTATGGTGTGTTTTAGCAGGAATTGGGTAGGCTGCAGTTTCTTCAGGGCTTTATTTACTGCAGTGGCACATCTTCAAAAGAACCTGAAATTTATTCTGAAGTCTATATGTTGCTAGAGCACAGCAATTAGTCAGGAAATGGTTAAATAATCAGCTGGAGTGGATAAAGTTTCACTTGTGGTACTGACAAAAAGACTATTATCCAGGGTGCCAGATTAAGATTATATAGTGCTACATCTATCTGACCGATTATCCTATCCTGGAGCTGAAGACTTGGGGTAGATGGTTTTGTTCCCCAGTTCTGCTATATTTCACAAACAGTTCCCTAAGTTTAATTACTTAGAGAATATCTAGAATTCCAGCTGCATTTGGTTTCACTGAGAGTTAGCCGGCACTCCTGTTTAGTGCTTGTTTTGCATATTTGTTTTTCAGGCTCCCAGTCAGCACAGCTCAGCGCTTAAGTAAGTTTGTTGTGCTTCCAGAACTAATGGGAGTAGTCTGCACTTGAAACACACAGGAGATGCTAATGCAGTATAAATAGTCGGAGGGATGTGGGCTGTCAAGATGGATATAGTGAAAGGTGCCCATGTTGGCGGTAGGAGTAATAGAGGGCATTAAACATCACCTGGTTGCTACTACTATTCACATTGAATACACCTCAGTAGAAACTTTCTTTTTACTAGTTCTGATGTTCAAATTGCAAAGAATTACTTACAACCCAGTTCAGGCCTCCCTCTACTATTAAGGTTTCTATTCTGATGACTGGCATGGTACTTACTTACTTTACTTAACACTACCTAACCCCCTGTGCTGTTCCAGCTCAAAATTGCTGTTCCAAAAGTTATGTCTCACATTATGTATCTTAATCCTGCTTTTTAACCAGGCCGTCTCTCTTCCTTGGCAGGATGGGTTGTGACTGTTGGAAATAGTCCAAGGTGTGGGAAGAGGGTGTGGAAAACAAATGTGAGGGCACTGGTGCTATTGCCTGCAGGTGGCAGGATGCTCCTGCTGAACCCCGGTACTGGCCCCACCGCCTCACTCCAGGGGCAGGGAGGAATCCAGCGCAGATGGATATTCTGGGAAGAGAAAATGTTTTGAAAGAATTAAATTAACCGATCCACATGGCTTAAGCTACCACCTTGCTTGACTTGTCTTAATCAGGAAAAAAAACAAGGTTAAAATAGTTTCTTTTTGCTCACTTAAAATGGTATATATTTCTATAGGAAAGAAAGGCATTAACTTCTAGGTGTTTATAAATATTGAAATATCTGGATATCTGTGAGATGAGGAGAAAGTCAGTACTGAAAGGTGTACAATCTGCTGATATGTAAACCAGCCCATACTAAGATTATTTTCAGCCAATGAGTTATATTCTTTTCTAGAAAGAAAAGACAGGTTCAGGTCATTTTTTTGAAAATACTTAAAGCAAGCACTTTCATTTCAGTCTGGATGCTTTCCCTTTAGCCAGTTCATGTGGTCATGGCACATTTTTCATTAAAAATCTTTCTCCTCTGAGATTCCTAAGCAGCCTCAGCTGTCAAAGATATGTGCCAAGAAAGCGTGAACAGTTCTATGAGTGCTGGGCTGGCAAGTGGAGTTCAGCTGAATCTGGTGAAACAATTTTCTTTGTGCAGGCTGCGTGTGGCTCAGGGCACTGCAAACCTTGCACAGAACTTCTCAAAGGAATCTCTTGGAAGGATCGTCAGCTGTGGTAGCTAGTTACTGGAAATTGCAACTTCATTCTAATGATTTTTCTTTTGTAGAAGTAATGAACTTAGGCTGCTGGGTTGTTTGCAATACTCCTCTTGTCCCCTTATTTCTCCCTGAACTAACAACAAAAAAAATTAACTGGTGTCGTGAGAAATGTTACAAGGCAGCTAAGTGTAAATTGTCATGGGAAGGTTAAAAATAGATGTTTTTTTCCTTTAATTACACTAATTTCTCTTACCATAGGTTTTGCTACTCAAGCTTTATAGATAAAAAAAGCCCTCAGTTGGATGCGTTTTGATGATAAGAATCTATCTTCTCCTACCTTGATGTCTGATCATTATAGATCAACTCAATAATTTATTTATTTTTTCTTGCAGCTACTACTGCTCTACTTTTGGCTCAAAAAGCCCCAGATACCTAGGGCGAAATGTGCATATTTAAAGTTCCATGGAGTTTGTGCCGCCAATCTGATTATTAATCACAGACAGTTTATTAAGTTGCATTTTTGTGAAACATTGGACCTGTTTGGTGGCTAGGGGTCAGTTTTAGTGAATGGTCAAGATTTTTGCATCTTCAGCTTGTTTGGTGACTTTTTCACATTTTCTCCACAAAATAATGCTACTTTAAGGATTGAGAAATTTCAACACACTTTATGCAAGGAGTGGGGTGAAAAAAGACCTGATTAAATCCATATGCTAAACCACATTGAATGTGGGGCCGTACTGGAGCTGCCATTCTCCCAAGCACAAGTGTAGGAGACCCTCAGCCCCAGGCTCAGCCTTGCCATCAGTTCTGGCCATCCCATCCACCTTGAAGAACTTTCCACTGTCCTTGAGCCAGCAAAAGGGTGGTGCAGTGAGTCCAAAGATGGCAGCTGTACAGCTGTGGAGAATTGTATCTTTCGATCTGTGAATAAAAACGGTGCCCACTCTTCTTGGCAATCTGACAGCTACACTTTCAAGCATTGTGTTTAGCAGTCTTTCCCAGCTGGCCCAAATACTACAGCACATGTAAAGACAACAGAGCAAGTGTCACTAAGAGCACAGTCACTGTAGAATTACTCATGATACATGAGTATCCCAGAACAAAATGTGCATTTTCACTGGTTTTGCCAGGAACAGAATTTTCTATGCTATACATCAGTTTGTTCTACTTGGGAACTTTAGCACTTCGACTCCCAGTTAAACATCCTAATGTTGAAAAAAAATCTTCCATTTCCTTCTGCAGGAGATGGTTTCTCTTCTCAGCATCTTCACGAGCACGTTCAGAATTCCTCAGCTTTATCTCCAGCATTGTGTATTTCTTTCGTTCTTGGTCCAGTTCTTCTTCTAACCTAACCACCTGTTTCCTCAGGTCTGCACTTGTTTCTTCGATTCTTAAAACCAAAAGGGAGAGAGAGAAAGGAAAAAAAAAGTGTTTCAGTGGCTGGATAAATACTGCAGATAGATAGCTGTAATAAATACAAGTTGTTCTACTTACTTAGAGCTAAAATAGCTTCATTCCTTGAGGAAGTTCTAAAGGAGGGCACTAATTGCTATTTCATTAATGTTGAGTTTAAGGACAGAGACTCCTTGAACTCTGAAGCCTCCTCTATTTGTGTCAAGAAAATATACTTAAGTCTTAGAAGCCGATGCTTACTTTTAGAAAACAGACTGAATATCTGAAGAGATGTAGTAACTCCTCAGGCTGAGTTCAAATAGATAATTCTAAAATAGTCTTTTAATCTCTATTTTCATCCTGATACCCTATATGGATATCCAATACAGAGGAACATCCTTGGAGGTCAGGTAGGAATGAGGTCACAGTCTTTCCTCACCATCCATTTTATAGTATTTTCTGTAAAGTTTGTCATTGATATTGGGAAGGGGAGTTGAGGGGGAAATAAAAGGTTTTCACACTTTACAAGATTTTACAAAAGCCAACATTTCATACGAGGAAGAATCTGAAGAACAGACCTTAAATTTATCTGTGCACAAAGCTCTAGTGCAAGACTCAGAGCTTTTCTCTAAGGAGCTCAAAGAACAAGGTTCATGTTTTTTTGATTTGGAACAAGCACAGAAGGCACATCACTTGCTGTCCTCCTCCATCATGTTTCCTAATCACAAGACAGAGTAGTGGTGTTAATACAGAGGAGGGAGTATAGCCAGGTAGAAATTTGTGGTCACTAGATCACACTAGGAAATTTTAAAAATAAGGCTTTTCCTAGGAAGTGTTCCCCCTTTAACTTAAATAAGTAAAAAAAAGGCAACCAAAACCACCACCACCTCTTCACTGGTAAGTATAATACCCAGCTTTGAAGCTGGGGTGCCTGGCTTCCCACAAAAACCTGCCCCATTGATGAAGGCAGACGTTTATCCCCCAGATAGATAGCTGTCTTCTGGAATACAAGAGGTCTCTTCTGAAGCTGGGATATTTCCCCACACTCACATACTCTAACTTTTCTGCTACATCCTACAGCTCCTGAACACCACAGAGTTTAGGGGTCACCTACAGCAGCCTGTACTAGCTGTCCATGTGCTGAATTACATAGGGTCACCCACTGCATTTCTACATATACAATGTAATAGTCCTCTCCAAAATATTTCTAGTTTCTTAGGAGTCCCAGGTGGTAAACTTGAAATACTGACACTCAACAGTGAATGCCTGATAATTATACTAACCTTGAGGGAGAAATGCTCTGGAACAGACTGATTACAGGAAGGCCATAAAACTTGCCTCCCTCTGACTAAGAGAGAGAAAATGGGCAGTTGATGATGATAAATAACAGCTTTTCCATCAGCAAGTGTTACTTAGAGCTGCCCCAGGCAGGTACTGACTCTGCTTTCCCTCCATTTATGTATGTGCCAACAAAAAGCTCAAATTCCTTCATTAAAACATGCCTTGTTCCACACACTGCAGTTCTGCAAACCACTCAAGCACACATACAATTGCAAAGGGACTAATTATTACTTTTGGGGCTAAATTGTCTTCAATAAAGTAAAGCCAGTGAGGCAGCACAACATTTTCCTGCTAAGCGGCCTCCCTTCTTTGCTAGTTAGCTCCTGTCTTCCCACAGGAGCAGACTTTCAGGCAATCTCAAGAATACATATTTTTCCACATGTAAATTGCTGCAGATGCAGTATAAACATTGCAAAATTTTTGAGAGCTGTAAAACTTGGCTTGAAATCCTTAGACTTGACAGGAATATCCTTCGAGCTGTAATCCTGAACAGCTGGAGTCATCCTGTTTAATACAAAAAGGCAGTGATTGCATCTTGCCTGGTTTTTTGACGCTATTAGCTCATTAGATATTTTTTTCTTTTCTACTTTGCCCTGTGAAACCAGGCCAATTTATAGTCCTCCCCTCCAGCCACAGTGCTCTCTATCCAGCTGAAGGGGAAAGGCAGGTGTTAAGAGTTGAAGCAGCGGATACTGCTTAACAGCCAGAATGAAGACCAGGTCTTCCTGAACGTCCCTGATGTCAACAGCTGAAGGCCCTGGTACAGTTTTACTGATACGAGGTGAAAAACCAGCTCTTCCCCCAGGCAGCAGGTGAAAATGTGCAGATACACATTGCCAAGTTTTTTTGCAGACTCGTTTCCTTCCTGTTCATTACTCTACATCCCTGCAACAAGGCTCGGCAGGGCGGCTCTGCAGAATTAAAGGCATGAGACATACCCCCCAACTGCCCTCCCACTCTGCATCAGTAGGGCAGAACTACCCTGGTACCAGCCTTATGCACAGACCTCGCCCCACACATCAAACTAGCAACTGGTGGTGGTCTCATCAGCTCTTCTACCTGGAACACAACAAGGTGGGAGGAAGCCGTTCTCCTGCTGGGCGATGTTAGGTGAGAACTGAAATTGCTACGTGGCCTGATTCTCCTTCCAGCTTCACATACCAAGGGAGTACAGTGCAAGAGGCAGAAGTAAAGTTGCAGAGGCTGGCAAGCTACCATCATAGGAAATGCTAAAATAAAGCAAGATGGCAGCATGTGAAATTCCTACTTTAACAGCTGGCCCAGTGGTAGAGATTACAGTTCAGATGATAATTTTTTTGAGAAATTAAGAAGAAAAAAGAGGCAACAAACATAGCCTAAAGCTGTGCTATACAATCCCAAGCTATATGTCCTTTTGGTACCACATTTGTGAGACTGATTGGAAATTGAGGCCTGTAAATGCTTGCAGAGTTTCAATAGTTGAAGGAGTGTGACATCAACACCTTGACACACACACAAAAAGCCAAGAACTCAACTATTTATAAGAAACAAACAGGACTACAGCCCTTCTTTGGTGCAAAGTACCAGTGCTGCAGAGTCCAGGCCAATCATGATTCTTCTGCTTTACAGTCTGCAATTTTGCATATGGCTGTATATTAAAACATATCTCATTCCTTTAAGCAATAATATTTCATGTGCGTATTTCCCCGAGTACATGTCTGAAAGCCATTCTATTAAACACACTCATAAAACCTAATATACTCACACAAATGAATAAATATTACTTTCTAGTTATTAATACTTCCTACAGTCCCTGACCTCACACGCATCTCTCCTGAAAACTGGAAGGAACTTTACTAAGCACAGACCTAAAAGTACAGCACCAACAGTTGCAGTTGTGCAAGTAAACATCAGAGTGGTGGTGAAAGCGCTACCACAGTACCTGCTGTACAAGCAGCACCTTGCTGCTAATTTTGAGTCAAGGGCTGGCCATATGGGCAAAGGACCACTACAAGTACATCAAACATCAAAAGCAAGGTTTCCAGAATTTCAACACAAAAGGGCTGCTGAAAAAGTTGTAGCTGAGATGCAAGCCAACCACCACAAAAAAAAACCCACAAAGCTGGAGAACAGTCAAGATCAGTTCCCTCTGTAATATTGCTATTGGGAAAAGCAGCAAGAAGCCCTCAATGTCAGACTGACTTGGTATGAATCTTGGCACCTGCACAGACCAAATGTTCCTTGCTGAGATCTGACCACCCTGGGGTCCCAGTCCTTCCCTCCAAGATGTTTGCTTTGTTCTTTCTCCCAGGATACTAAGAAAGACCGGACTTTGGCATTACCTGTGCAGTTCTGATTTCCAGTGAGAATATAGAATGTGAAATATCGGAATTCCCTGTGTGGCAGAAATCGCCCCCCCTCCTTTTTTTTTTGTCCTCTCTTAGCTCAGAGAGAGAGAAGTTAGCTTCAGAGAGCAGTGAGGAAAGAGTAGAACCAAACCTCCTGTCTCCCAACCCAAAACTCCAGCTTTGAGAACCCAATACACTTGGTAGCCCACACCCATGTTCAGACAAGGGTAATGCTGACGGACAACTTCCTTGTCCCCCCTGCAGATGACATTACCTTTTGATACTAGTCTCATACTCAGTCCTCTGTTTGCTGAGTTCTGTCTTTAGCTCCACCACCAAGCTCTGTAAGGCCCTAGAGCATTTGACCGAGTCTCTGGAAGCTGCATCAGGGTTGCTTTGTTCGCTACTGCTGCATCCTTCAAACCTGTCGAGGCTGTTCTCCAGATCTGCAGTCTTGACCTCACTGTGTGACAGTGAGCCCTGAGTTATCCACTCGGTTTTGAGAGAGCTTAAAGCAGAAGAGTCACTGGCCCGGCAGGCTGGGCAGCTGCTGACTGAGTCCATCACGGAGATTTCACATGATGATGTAGACCATGTGGTGCTGGCCATACTGTTTGTGCTAAGGGAGAGGCTGGACGAAGGGACATTGTCATAAGTGGAGAGTCTCTGGGAAGAACACGAGTCTTTAACGCGTTCCCCAGAGGCTGTCCGACGATGGCCTCGGAGGGAGTACAGTCCATTCATCAGCCAGTTCCCACTGGAGGAGAGGTTGGGGATATCTAAGGATGAGCTGCCCAGCTTTGGACTCACAGACCGTGCTCCCTGCTGGCGGAAGGAGTATTTCCATGGGGGCAGCGTCTGCACTCTTTTACTGGGGCTAGTGGCAGGCTGAGTCAATTTGCCACTGAGCTCTGAAGGAGTGTTTTTCACTGCAGGTCCAGGAGTTGCCTCAAGTGGCACAGCATTGCTGGAAGGCAAATCCGCGGGGCTGGGAACGCTGTTCTCCGACCTGCTGTCCTCCCCGTCCTCCTCCGAGATCCACTCCACAGTACTGCGCTGACGCACCGGTCTGATTTCCAGCTGGCTCCCTGGCACATCTACCTGAGGAACAGCAAAGATTTGCCCCTGTTCACTTATCAACACTGTCATCAGGTGCTGAACTAGTGAGGTGCCTGTGGGGAGAAAACAAAGGCAAGCAGTTGATGAGACATGGAAGACCTCAGACACTCACCTCCTGTCTGTGAGATGTCCTTTGAGCTGCCTGTAAGGTAGCCCTGTGGCCACCATGCACTGCAATGGATCTGCAGAAACAACTGTGCTGGCTCTATACGAGACCACAAGGGACAGGAGTCATTCCCTTTGCTGGAAATGGGGGCTGTGAAGAATGCAGGTGTCGGTCCTGCTCAGGAATGTAGCTGAGTAGCAAAGTACAAATGATCGCTAGCAATGACTAATACATTGGCCTGCTTAAGGACACCTTTGAGGATGACAGAGGAGGGCACCTGGAAAAAAGGGCACGTCCGTACCACATCAAGGCATGGAGTCCAGAGCCAGCCTCAGTCTTGGTGTCCGTATCCCCTGCAGGACAGCATAGCCCCATGCAGAGACACATGCTGGAGCCTGAACATGCTCACTTATTTGCTGACTTGGAACACCTCTCTGTCCAGCTTCCAAAACCAGCAGGTTTCCACAACTACATCGCAACCAGTTTCATAGTCTTAACAGGCCTAGAGCTAGTGTTTATTGAAGCACCAGAAATCTCAGCTCAGGCTTTTGCTGCACTCAGGGTACAGAGAAACTTGCAGAAAAGTGTGACACCCGTATGATCCATGCACCTGCAGAAGATGAACAGCAAGTACAGAAGGTCTTTATTTGCCATTATTTTAATCCACAGAAATGAGCTATCGTTGTTTTCCAGTACTGGAGCAGACCATATGAACTAATTAGAGAACACCACTTTCCAAACCTAACACAAAAGACTTTCTACAAAAGAGGAAAACCTTAAGAAGAGCAAATATGTAATTCTTTCTTTAAGTACTGTCTTAGAGAATAAGACTAACATATTCAGGGGTTCAAGATAAGAGCCTGAATTTAATAATGAGGTTTTTTGATAACAAGAAATACTGAGCTCACCTAAAACTTCTATTTTGTGTCTGAATGCAGAGAGAGAAGTGAACCTCAGGAGATAAGGGCATTCCTAACAATTTAGCTGTCAAACTTCAGATATTTCTGTTTGAAATTCATGGTTTAAATTTGGAGAGACACAATTTAAGAACTGGCAACAGTATTTTTCTGGATCGGTTGATTTAGCAGATCCATCTTAAGCTGAGGCTAAAAAAAAAATAACTGAGTTTTTCCACTTCTCCATTATCTCTATTTAACCAATCTTATATCCTCAACTAGCAATAAAACAAAACATTGCCATTGCTGTTGCTGTTGCTTGAATATGTTTAAGGCTAAAAATCTAGTCACCCGATCCCTATTTTTCTACAGTTCAGGTCTGTGGAAATACAGAATTCCCAGTCAGGTCACTGTAGCGTTTGCATATGATGATAGGAGACCACAGCTCCTGTGGCATCTGTGCACCTACACCCGGTACCTGCACCTCTGCCATCAGCTGAGCCACATCATGGTGAACTGAACTCAAACTTGTCATTTGTAGCAATGGAACAAAACACATGTTGTTGGGCAAGGCTGTAAGAAAGAGTCTTATCAAGGCTGGCCAGCTGGCCACTAGGGGAAGTCACAGCATCACACAATAGATTGAAGTTTCAGCTATTCCCTCCTTTAGAATACTGAATAATCCCCGCTTTTTTGTACCTTGTCCGATTCAAGGAGAAGGCTTCAAATCTACCCTTCATAATAACCCACATCTCTGGGGCAGGCTTCGAGTCCCTCCACAACTATAGTATGTCAGGCCATACTCTGATGTCAGCCTGTTACCTTATAGTGAAAGTTGTCACTTGTGTGACACAATCTGTAGTGCCTTTCAGAGGTCACATGCACAGAGCCAAAGGCACTGCTGCTGCTAAGGTGTGATAATGCTGGTGTTCCATGACAGATTTCCATCATGCAGAACACCATGTCAGCTGTCCCCTACAGCTTGAGAGCAGTGCCAGGGCTGAATTCAGACATCCTGGGCACAGCATCTTCATCTGTGCCTCAAGCTGGATGAACCCATCAATTCTTTTTTTGCAGGCTTGCCAAGACCCCACAAAACTTGATGCAAAGACCTTACTAAAACTTGCACCAGAGTAGTTGTGCTCCAGTGCCACCTGGGAAAGGGGCTGTATCCCAGCCCTAGTGTCAGATGGGCAGAGATCACGCCCTGGGCATTTTCTGACCCATATGGAGGTAGATAATTTCCAAGGTTCTGATTTTTACATTCAAAATTAACAGTGATTTTGAACTTATTCCTTGAGTTCTGTGAAGTTCTGACCCATACACAGCCTGCTTAGAAGACACTATTTCAAAGACATCTAGTTATAGCCATCGTGGCCCAGCAGAACTACGGTACTCCTTTCACTGTGGACTGGATGTCCTTTACAGGGAGCTGTCTGACCAGTGAAATGCACCAGTACTAAATGGTAGCAGTACTTAAACATAGTCCTTCTAAAGAACATTTGAGCTTTTGTGTTAGCAGTGGGTTTAAAAAGAGTTTCACACAACAACTTACAATAGGGCAGAGGTATCTATATGTGGTGGAGAGAAGAGACGCTCCCAGGCCAGTGGTGACTGGGATAACAGAAGTCAACCAGTACATGCCCTCACAGGCACTGGTGAAAATGGATTGCCCGACTTTTTGCTGACTGTGCAGCCAAGTGATACAGCTACCAACAAATGCATGACTTTCAGTATACTCTTATAGCTCCATAACATGGGTGTTGTGTTATCTCACAACAGTAGTACCTACCTTCCATCATGGTCATTGGATCTTCCATTTTGGGCCGTAATATATTTGGTCCAAATACTGTAGCCAGGTTCTGGACACTCATCTTGTTAATGCTGGAGTGAGCCTGAACTTCATCAAGGAACCTTGAAGAGCCCCCCCAGAAAAATCAAAGGAGGAGAGGAATAATAAGTAAGTCACTTCTCAGACTGTAGGCATTCTGAGGCAGGAGCAGTTTTGTTCTGTTTTTATAAAACCCTGGTACCTGAAATGCTTCTAGGGACTAATGCATACAGACATTGAATGACACGGCACTCACTTAGACACTCAGTAACAACCCAGATCTCTTGTTGATACACGAGGAGGGAGGACAGGATGGTTTCTCTTAAAAGTACCAGCCTACCAGAGAGTGATCCAGACTTCTACTGGGTATGAAAAGGCTGATTTTCACATTTTTATAGGAATTCTCCAGTTACACAGATTGACTTCTGCAGTTTTCACTTACAGATGTAACAGCACTAAAAAGACATTTCACTCATCTCCTCATCCTAGAACTAGCAGCTCATGGAACGAGCTTTGTGGCTTGAATCTAACAAAATATAAAGAGGTAGCTCAAATGCTTCTTATGAGTGTACCAGCTGGGCAAACATCGACACAAGAAAAAGTCAAACAGAATTCCAGACAGACTGGCTATCCATACGTATAAGCTGGAAATCAGCAGAAAGTTTCTCATAGTTAATGTTTCTATATTTTGGAACCACCTCCCAATAGGAGTTGTAGTAAGAGAAGGCTGTAACAAACACCTAGATGGCTTGTGCATAATTAGCCAAGTTGTAAAAAGGACTATGGACACGCAGACCTACAATCGCAGGAAATGGGGCTCAGTGACCTCAAAAGTGAATAGTCTCACTCTATCTGTACTCTGTTTCCTAAACTATTGTTAATTTTTGGGTGATTGGCTGGTTTGGGCAGGGAAAAAGTTTCCTTTTCATTTTGCACTGCTTAGCAAATTTTTCAGTGCTTCTACTAGCAGCATGACTTTTCTAGGCAGTCTCCTTTTTTTCTGTGGCTTTGCCCTGTGGCGGACATTGTACCGAGACCCAAGAATCCTCAGTTTTCTTCACTAAGTCAGAAGCAAATTCTGCTTACCTTTTTCCTCTGTTCTTTACTTAGAAACGTGCATAATTCTATCCCCCTAACGCAGCAATTCATGTTTTGAGGTGCTCGGACAGTGTAACAAATGGCTATAGAAGCACATAGACAAAATATTTTTTTTAAAGGATTCAAAAAATACGTTTCAGAAATGCTGCCTGTACACTTGGGAATGACTTGATATCTTTTGAATAAGTCATGGGCTTCATGTATTTGTGTCTATTGCGTGCTCCAGGTGTGCAAATCTCACTGGTCACAAGGGGACTAACTACCACGGAGACTGGAATGCAACATAAAGTTCACTACATTGTTTCTAGGGTAACACTCCATTCCAGTTCCCAAAACACATCCCAGCTCACTTCCCAAAAACTGGGAGAGTCAGCAGAGAGTGACAAGGCTGTGGAGTCCCTGGTACTCCAAGAGGAAGCCGCTCCCAACCTCGCTTCCAAATCAGAGCTGAGGCAAGACTGGGTATTCTGACTGCATCTGACACTCAGCTGGTGTCATAAGTGTTCCAAGTGTACAGAACCCAGAAAAAAATGCTTTTTTAACTGGTCTTTAAGTGCTTCCGGAATACCAAATGTTAATATATCAGTATCAGTCATGCCTGCTGCCAATGCTGCAGGTGACAGCAATTTGCTTGGCTGATGTTCTCGAATAAATCAAGAGCTTCCTTCGGGCAGGCTGCACATTCACCTCCACATGTTTTACAGGCACAGTAACTTAGATGTAAATGATATCCGAATATCCATACTTCTAAAATAAATTATTTGCACATAAGATCAAGCTTCACAAAACTTAGTGACTTTTCCAAGTGTTAATTAGTTTCACTTACTTGCATATGTATTTGAGGAGGTTGTAGTTGGCTTGGGGCAAATTTTTCACCTGTTTAACCAGTTCCTGGGTACCCTGAGGGACAGGAAAAATAAGGAGAGCTATTAATATAAATATTGCAAAGCAGTCGTGACTTTCCTTCAGTACTACAAAGTCCTCTTTCCAGAGTCAAAACTGTGAACAACAAAACACAAGGAGGTTTTGCTTTTAAAAATTAAAAAGGTGTCATCCAGTGTCTTGTGTCTTACCAAAACTCAACATCCAGAAATTGATTCATTTCTTAAAATCAGTGAAAATCCTCCTGTGAACTTTAATAGTTGATGCAGAAGCCTTCAATTAGTGAGGTCTGCTAATCTTCAAAGCCTGCCCACTGGCTTTGGTATAAATGTACTGGGAAATGTGCCTTTTTTAGCACCCGGCCTATTTGAAACTTTGGGGCATTGAGTGTTTTATAAATACACTGCAGTAATGCTCAGCTGAGCAGAGGAAAGCTTTTTCTTAAAAAAAGCTAAACAACATTCTAGTTCTACTACCTCCTTTTTAATCCTATTTGCAGTCAGTCATTCTGAGTTGTGACATACTTCCTCATAAAATTTCTGTCTTTACATCCAAATGTAAGATGAGACATCTGCTGGAGGAATGACTTAAAGCCCTGAAGCTGCTTAAATCATCTAACGAGAACTTCTGACTCAGAAGGCTGTTGTCCTTCCACAGACTCAAGTATCCTTTGCTTGTTCCTGTCAATGCTGCAGTTACCCTGAAGATTTGCTTTTTTTTTGAGACAATTAAACCTTTTGTGGGAAAATAGACACCCAAGCACATTTGGGAAGAGCGATAGCTGCTAATTAATGACAGAAGGCTGCTAACTAATGATGAAGAAATTCCAGAAGCAGCTAGTTCCAAGCCAAAGAAGTGAAGTTAGACATTAATTTCAAACTTTCCTCAATTTATTAAGGACTGTTAGGGAGGAAAGTCTGTTGGCCAGCATCTTGCAAGATCTTCCTGATTTCTCCTGTCCCGACAAGTCAGAAAGATCCAGAGAGCAGACTGTATTCATGCCTCCATCCTTAAATATCCAGAATGTACTGACACTTTTTTATTCAATATGCCCCAGCACAAAAAAAAAGTCCTCTAATAAAACCCTGAAACTTAAAAAATAATTCTTAAAAGCAATAAGTCCTTTTTAATCCCTTATCTTAAGAATTTTGTTGGTTTAACTGTTACAACAATGGAGGCACCAATAAGAGACCAGTCACTTTTGAAAATTTCAATCCTCTTTTTTAAACTTCTGAAAACTTTTGAATCAAGGACAGCTGCTACTAATATGAAGGTTAAGGTCCGGTGTTCAGGTCATCCAGCTTTCAAGTGAGGAGTCTGAATGAGAAATAGGGAAGCTAACACCTATTTCCCTCTTGATTTTTGCCCTGTAACCCAATTTTTTTTTCAAATACAGAAATCAGTATGGTGTTTGGCACTGTATTTCAAGTGGTCTGACTTAAAATAACATGGCTCCACTGGAAGCAAGAGGGGGATTTGGAATAGGAACAGCTGGAAACATGACCTAAAAGTACAAGATGCTACCTGAAAAAAACCCAAGGTTCTAAAACTTTATCATCCCTATGCTCTGTCAAGAGAAATCACAAATGTGGTATTACACAGAAAGTACTTCATCAAGGTACAAATACTTGCCAGGTTAAAAAAAGCTTTCTTTCCTGTTCTGCCACAGATGTGCATGCACTCACTGACTGACAGATGGCAGAAGGATGAGCCGAGTAACACCACGATGAAAGCGTAAAGGAAAATACGAACTAGAAGCAGCTGCATTTTTATCAAAAAGCACTGATCGTGCTCATGGCTGCCACCCAGCAAGCAACAGAGGCGTTGCACTGTCTTTCATCATGCCACTTTGCTGTAATAACTCTTACCTCCTTGAAAATGCTGCGTGTCTAATTTACAACAGTTGCATACTTTCCAAGGAGCGATCCCAAACCCCAGGATTTTGCAATGTATGCAACAGATCAGCAATGTATGCGACAGATCAGCACCAATTAGGAGCTTCTAGTTGGGCTGGAAAACTAGCAACACTTCAGGTGTTCGAATTTAGACACCCTCTCCCCCTTTAAAAACTCCAAGTGCCATGCCCACTGGATGGCTATGCGCATCTCTAGAGCACAGGCAGCAGTGACAACTAAAACACTACCATGTCAAGTCAGCTCACACGCAAATGAGTTTTCTAGTGATCTGAAGATCTTTCATTCATTCTTACTCTAAAATTGTTTTGTATTTTCAATTCCTCCTCCCTACGAGTTTGGGTGAGAATCAAAACTTCTTTAACGCAAGAGTCCTGCTGAGATACCTGGAGGTCTCAGCACAATCCGAAGTCTCTTGTTACATTTCTGTTCGCGTTCTAATACCACAGATTAGCTGGGTGCAGAATGAAGATGGGCAGCAATCTGAATGAAAAATGGAAAGCTTACGACAGTGCTGGAGTATTTTTTGCTGCAGATGGAGACTAGGCCAAGCTAATTTCATCATAATTCCTATCTATGTTCACAATGTAGCAACATGAGGTGCCAACAATTTTATCTAAATTACTATTACCTTAAGTAATTCTGATTTAGTTGGGGGGGGGGAGGAGGGCATGTATACAAAACTGAGGAGAATTGTAGTTTGAGTCCCAAAGTCTCATTCAAAACTTCCAAGTGAAAAATTAAAACAAAACAGTACTTCAAATTAAAACAATAGATTACACTTTGTTTCCAAGTACTTTTTCAAAATAAAACATCTGATTTTGAAATGCCTTGCTTATAATTTTGTGCTAAAAAATTACGGTTTCAATGAAATCACATGCTTGAGCAGGAGAATTTTCTATGTGGGAGGCAAGTCAGGCCCTACGGGCTGGGTATGACTTTGTGCTACATTCTGCTCCACATGCTACTGTGCATGTACAACCTTTCCACCCTTGCTTTGTGAACTCCACCTTCCTTTCTGAAGAAGTAAACGGTCTTTGTTGAAGTTCCAGATTCTCTTGACAGAAAAAAAAGGTGGCTTATATTTACATCAATATCTTGACAAGACAACTTTGTGCTATGAGCGTACCGTATTTTGTAAGCTTTCCTTTTGGCGACCTAGTGCTCCTCATCGCTTTTCCAATCCAAAAAGAATACTGCACTACAAGTCATTTGAGTCTGGCCTTGCTCCCTCAAAACCAACACAGATGTTGCTGCAGCCTGTGCAGGCGCGAAATCAGGCAAGCTACGTAGATAATAAGCTAAGCGGTGGTACGTGATTATGTTTTCCTAACTTGGCAGTGCCTCTGCTCTTGTGCAATAGTACTTAATGGATTCAAAACTTCCAAGTCCGCTCATCTTATGGCTAAAACGAAACCAGCTCCACTGCCTTAGAAATGCTGCTACTTGTGCAATCAACCGTTACGCTGCCTATGACACAGTACCCAGCAGAGATGCTCGAGTTGACTGAGGATAAGGCAGAAAATGAGCAAGTTTTGGAGCTAGTAGACACATATCTGTATTTATTAAAAGACACACCGATGTGGCTGTGTCCAGGATGCAGATGCATATTCATGTGTGGTAATAATGCTGTGCCATGCACAGAAATCTGCTTTTGCAGAGTTGGCCAGAGGATATATCATGTGAGTACGAATAACAGCAAACTTGCCTTTTATCCTTAAAAAAAAATGACATTACTGGATATGCTACATTTAATGAGTGCAAACAAGTGTCTTCCTATGACATCATGGACTAAATCCCCCCTAGAGCCTTCTGCTATTTGAACTAAAGGTGAACCCCAGGCATTCAGTAAAGGACAGTTCTTATGATTCCCACCAGAGACAAAGAAGTGAGTACACTCTTGATGCCACACAAACAAAAAACACAACACAACTGTGAACTGCGACTTATAAGCCCTCAGGCTTTTTCTTCTTTAACTGATACTAGTAACAACCCTTACAGCTTCTTTACACCTCTGTTCTAGAAGGTGGCAGAGTTCCACCTGCATTAGACCAGATCCAACATGTCTTTGCAGTCAGCAAAGAGCGCAGGCATCACCACAAGAGAAAGAATATGATTGAAACAGATCAATCAATTATACTGTAAATTACCCTGCTCCTCCCAAGCACTGAATCAAAATTTCCGTGATTGCCACAGACTTGGAGGTTTTTGTCAGTCCCTACCCTTGCCTGGAAGCCAATGAGAGGAACATCCTAAGGTTCTGGCAAAGTATTCACAACTTTATTTCCCCCATTTTGGGATACTTTTATAGCCTGCCCTTTGATAGTGTCTTTCCTCTAAGAAATGTAAAGACCAAAACACTGATCAACATCTCATCTACCAAAAACTTTGGGAAGCAGAACGTGTTCTTCTGTTACGTGAAACTAAAAACACAGAAAAAAAAATGAGTAACTGCAAACAGCTTGACAATGAGTCAACAGCAAGGCTCAGAAAGGGACCCAGATCTACCTTTTATCTCTTGCTGATTATGCTACAGAACAGCTTTGTTCAGAAGAAAGAAGCACCAGGCTACAAGATTGATTTAAAACATGTGATATTAATACTCAATTCATAGCTTTAGGAAAATTTAGAGGAAAGCTCTGAGGAACTTCATTGATTTAAATCAGGACTAAAGAATGATGAGAAGAAAGCTTTAGTACACTGACTCTTGGGAACAACCTTTGAGGTAGAAAGAGGCAGATAAGAAGGATCACTGACCTCTCCCTCATCTTTTGAGAGTAGCTGTCCACAAGAAAGAAAGTCTTCATATTTGGCAAAGGGGATGACAGGCTCTGGTAGCTCTCGAAGGTAAAGCTTCAGGAGGGACGCCACAGTGTGAACATCTGTGTTGCTGCAATAGAGAAGAGGGAAGGAAATTTAGAAACTCGCACTATCCCAAAGCTTGATGTCTTTTGCTGGGGCTTCCTCTTAGGGAAGGGGACAAAATAAGCACAGGGAAGGAAGCTGTTCTGCCACGTTTGTAGTCAGTGGGAAGGTCTATCTGGGAACAAGGGAAATCTCCGATTTTGTCAAGATATAAATGCATCTCTAGCAATACAGGCAGTGGATACTGCTTAAGATAGGGTGGTGCTGTGGTACCTCGAGCCAGTGTGGATCAGGAACACGAGCAACACAGTCCAGGCAAACACACAGCAATCACTTAGCACTAACAATAGGGCTCTGCATCCTGGCGCAACCAAACGTAAACTCTGATCCTCTCACTTAGCCCTCCTGCCCGATACTCTCCACAGCCAGCACTCCTCTACATCTAATGGGCCAGGATCCCAAGTGTCCTGGTCAATCATTCAATAAAAAGTGGAGAAAGCTGTATTTTGTCCAGGTCCTCCGTTGCTGTTTGGCCTATGGGTCCACCTGGCTTGTGAGTCACATCTCCTCCCCCAGGCTGGGGTATCTGACATTTCCTAGCCCATCTGTTATGTTAGTATAACAGCTTTCCTTTTCTCTCCCAATCCAAGAATTTCTTTGTCCTCTTCTCTCTCCTTTCCTTTAAGTTGGGGTTGAGGTGTTAGATCGCATGATGAAGATGCTCCTGTTCTTCCCTTTCCATTTCCTATCCAGCTTTTGATATTTGACGATACCTCTCCATCATTCTAAGCCTCCTGTTGTACATCTGTTTTTGATCTTTGCAGATGACCTCCTCAAAGGTATCGACCATCGGAGGTCTAAACAGATTCTGTCACCAGCTCCCCATTACCCACCATTGTCCTGACATTCTTTAAAGACCTCTGACTAAACCAGATCGGTAATAATGGGGCAACAGAGCTTCAAATCCTCACCTCTATCTAAAAGTTGAATTTCTTCTGCTTGGTGTGTTTTTAAGCATTTTTGGAACACACAGCTAAAACAAAACAGGAAAAATTACAATAGGAAGCTGCCAGTAGCTACCACTTGCTACTAATAATGCTAGTCCTATTAAACAACTCCATCATGTTTGAGAATACCATAGTTTCACAGAGTGGTTTCCTTCAGTTGATTACAAATGCTTTACAAATGAGGTGCGTACCCTTATTCTTTTTTTCTTTTTCAGTGTGAAGTTTCAGGCATGGTGGTGCATATGACTGTCAGGCAGAAGCAGATCTCAAACTACAGCTTCAGGTCTTGTGGCTGCAGTTATTGTTTCATCCACAGGGCCATATGAAATCCAGCCAAACTTTCAAGTGGCACGGAAGTGCAATAGGAACAGACTGCTGTAGGTCCTTCCAAAACAGCACCACTTGAACTTTCATAAGAATATGCATGTGCATTTAAAATCCAAATTGGAGAACCAAGCCTTTTAAAAATAAATATTTGAATTATTAGTCATCACAGAGATCTATCTCATCCATCATGGGGCAGGCAGGCTCTAGCATTTGGAAGGTCACTGTAGATACAAAAGACATCTAAAAGCATGGAGTGCAACTAGGAAAAAAAAAAAAAAAGCTATTTCTTCCACCGCACCTGATTTGGAAACAAGTA
Source organism: Baryphthengus martii (assembly GCA_013396935.1). Classification (NCBI taxonomy): domain Eukaryota; kingdom Metazoa; phylum Chordata; class Aves; order Coraciiformes; family Momotidae; genus Baryphthengus; species Baryphthengus martii. The sequence continues at coordinate 97,853 of VWZK01019942.1, forward strand.
TACGGATTTCACACTTGCGGAAGATACTTGCCGCTGCCTAGGTATCCTAAGCCATACATAGATAGTTTTAGTTACACGTAGTTACTCTTGCTAGGAGATGAAGCAGTTATGAGAAGAGGCATTTCACTTAGCGGTGGTGGAACTGTCTGCCCCTTGCTGCTATCTGTGACTATTCATATCAAAGACTAGAGAGCTGGGCCTCCAAGTTGAAGTGCACATGGTAGAAAGAGCAAAAGGCAACAAGTGGGTGACCCTCAACTGTCACACTACTCAGCTACCCCGAGGCTTGCCTCCTTTAATTCTATACTGAACTATCAGTTATCACATTTCAAATCAATTACCCAAAAGGCATGAATTCCTTCATTTAGATCTTTACTGCCCCTGTTAAAGGTGAGACTTAGCACGCATCTATTTAGCCAGTGTAAATGCCTATGGAAATAAAGGTGCTGGAGGGAGGCTTCGCTCATCTTCATGACAATGAAGTTGGTATGGATTGGACTGAGTTAAAACACGAAAGTGAAACTGTCATTCTCAATTCATTCCGTCTGTAGATACTCCTGTTGCAGAATATGAGCATTTTCCAAAACAACTGCTCACTTCCACGTGAATTGAGATAATTCTAATTCTGAACTAGAATGCCCAGACATTCAGTTAGAAATACAAATATGTTCTTTAAGAAAAGATAAAGTAAGGCAACTTGATGATTTCGAGCTTTATTTTTTCATGAAAATATCCCTAAATATTTGACACTTCCATTTAGGGAACAAATAAGGACTGTGGTTAAGAATCAAAGAAAGGAGTATGGGTGGTCTGGGAAGCTGAGGGGAGGGAAGAATTAGAAGAATGTTCCAAATAAACTCTAAGGATATTCTTCCCAAGAGGAGACAAAAACTGTGCTGCTCTTGTAGGAGAGTACTAGCTTTTCCTGCAGTAGTAGACAGGGATATTATTGACATTGTTGAGACTGGCTGTAGGTCCAGGGGACGCGATCTTCTAGGTTTATGTGCTGGCAATATATCAGATGCTGCTTGCACCATCTGGGAAAGTGGTGCTAGTGAGTTCTAGAAAGAAATGGAGCCAAGTCTCGAAGTCAAGATCCCAGATCTGATCCCACTTCTGGACCTATGGTAGAGATTGGGCCAGATCTATGCAGCTGTCTTGGATCCAAATAACTCTGGAGTTTAATTAAGGTCTCTATCAGGGTCAAGGCCCATTTCCCCAAGCACTGTTTAGGTTAGCACAATGCTGACCGTCTAGCATGTACATAGGAGAGAGGGAAGGAAATGTTAGTCACAGACTATGGACAGCATTTGGCTACAAGGGCCCTGAGAGCATCTGCCCTCCTGATGATTTGACTGCCTGGGCTCAGAGCCAATGTAGAGATAATGCAGCTGAGAGCTGGCTCTCTTTCCTTGCTGACCTTGGATGGAACAGTCTGAGCCAAGGCTGAGGCTCTTCCCGTGGGAGCCAATATTAAGATGAACCTCTACCATTTATCCTTTGTCTGAGCTACAACTACAGCTGCCTTACAGCCAGGTCTGTGCCAGGCTACAGACCCTGCTGGTCTAGACCTGGCCCTTGACTCACAGACAGACTACCCAGCCTGATCTTGGACCTCCCTTGTCACTATAGACTTGCCTGCTGATTGCTATACTGCCTCTGCAGTATAGCAATCAGCTATACTGATACATACTCTGGGACACTGCCTCTGCCAGCATTGTCACCGTGCTTGGCTCTCGGCTCACCTTGCTCTGTGGAACAGCTGGCCCTTGCTGCTCCCTGACATTGGCATGGTCAGTGGGACAAAAAGGCAGCCAGCATATCCTTGTACCAGGCAAGTAGTGATTACATCAATATTTTTATACTGGAAGAAAAATGCATATGGTCATTTTTATTTCAGAAACATATGACTTAAGTTTTGTTGAAAATCAAAAGATATATTCAGTTTTGAAATAAATATTCCATCCCAGTTGCTGAAATGGTGGACCAAAAAAAAAATCATGTTTGCTAAGAATTCTTCTGGGGTCATAAAGTGCTTTGTTATGACACGCTGACCAATTCTATACACTACACACACAACAATCAGGAAAGGTATGTGAGACGGTGGTGACTATTCTGAAACCTGGCAGCAAAGAATGGGAAAGAGATGAGATACTGCACCTGGGCAGATCTGCTGTGGTTGCAGGCAAGGGAGAATGCACCATCTGAAAGCAGTAAAACACCTAGTCAGATCTCTGTCATATCCATTTCTACTGTAGGATCCCATCAACTGCTGTGTGCGCCACACCCAAATCTAGCAATGCATTTCATTCAACATGTACTTAAACTGAAACACCAGGCTAATCCCATCTAGATTAACGGGCTCTGTCTCTCCCTCTGCTCAAGCACGTAGCTGAATAAAGGCCTCTGCACGCAACACCACCCAGGAGAAAGCCTCAGCAGCACTTTAAATGAAGAGAACCATGATGTGGAAAGAACATGTAAACTAGAATAACCACTGCAAGGCCATTTCTGACAGATTTTACATGCCACAGATAAACCAGCCTGAATCTGATGATGTCAACTCACCTGTCAAAAAGGGGTTTCTCTCCACAATCAAAAGAATCCTGTAGATCTTTGACAAGGTTGGCTTGGCCAGGCATTCGAAAGAGCCCCTCCTCTGTAAGACCTCGCTCCCGAATAAAATCCACACACTGTTCCACCAGCAGTGGTGCCAAGCGCTGGCCATACTTCCTCTCGTACTGTACGGTGTCCTCCAATCGCTGTCCAAAGATCCCTGCCAAAAGAGAACAAGAGAGACATCTGAGTGTCAGCTTAAACTCTTCTAGAGCTATTGCTCAGGGCATACAATGAAGGAAACTTTCACATGGAGGGGGTGAATTTGTGTGAAGGTATAATTTCTAACAGAGCCAAAAGAACAAAATTATTTTTGAACCAAAGAATTACATGCTGAGTGACTTTTTTTTTCCCTGCTTAAGAGTGCTTCAAACTATCCTCTGACCTAAGCCAACTTACATCTCACTATACACAAGGAAACTGGAGTTAAGATTATATTTATTATTATCTGCAGTTCTGCTAAATCTGGATTAAGTAATTATACCACCATTGCATCTTCTGTCCCAAGAAAGCCAAAACAAAGGCTACATTGACTTCACTGGACTCAATTCCTTTTTGCATGCATCCACCTCTTACCTGGCATACAGTTGCCCTTCAACAATTTGCAGCTGCCCAGCCAAACAGGTAGCAATCCTGCTAGCAGGGACTGCTAACGTGATAGAATACAGTTGTCAACATTAAAACTGGCTATTGTGAAAACCCCCCACTATTCTGTGAGCTTTGCATTTCTATTTCTTTTCCTTGGATTAAAATTGCTGAATGAAAATTAAAACACAGAGTAAAAAGGATGCAAAGTACATTGTCTCTCTTACTAAAACATGCGTGTATGTGCTGTACCTCTTGCACCTTGGAAATACTGGAAACATCAGATACTCTAAAAGCAAATTGTCATAGGTAATTCTTAAGTCAAGTCTACTGTAGACATATCATTAAGTATGAATCACTCAGCTCCTGGTCAGTACCAGCTGCTGAACACCGCTATTAGCACCAGATCTTTTTGACAACACAGAAGGGGCTCAGGCTGTAAGACCCAGAGGTCTTAGTTCAATCCCTGCCACTGGGAGACTGCTCCATCTGAAAAGGACAGCTGCTGAGTTGTGTTCTGAAACCCTAATTCTAGCACCCTACAAGGTGTGGTGGAGTCAGGGCAGACAGTATCCAAGTTTTGGTAATAAGAACTCAGTAAGTGCATGAATCCCAGAATCTACTCAATTTCAGATGAGACCAGACCATAGCAGATAGAAAATTCTACTTGAAGATTTCTCAAATCAAAATGAAGCTTTCCACTGAAAACTTTAGATCATGCATTCAGCACTCAGTTAATCTTGCAGGTCTGAAAAAATGGGATACGAAAAAAAGAGGCATGCAATACTGGAATCATAGAGTCATAGGATGGCTTGAGTTGGAAGGAACCGTAAAGATCATCTAGTTCCAACTCCCTTTCCATGGGCAGGGACACCTCCCACTAGACCAGGTTGCTCAAAGCCTCATTCAGCCTAGTCTTAAACACTTTCAGGGATGAGGTGTCTACAGCTTCTCTGGGTAACCCGTTCCAGCATCTCACCATGCTCATAGTAAAGAGCTTCTTCCTCATGTCTCATCTAAATCTACCCTGCTGTAGTTTAAAACCATTGCCCCTTGTCCTATCACCACATGCTCTTATAAAAAATCCCTCTTCAGCTTCCTGTAGGCCCCCTTCAGATACTGGATGGCCACTATAAAGTCTCCCTAGAGCCTTCTCCAGGCTGAACAGATGCAATTTCCTCAGCTAGTCCTCATAGGAGAGGTGCTCTAGCCCTCTGATCATCTTTGTGGCCCTCCTCTGGACCCGCTCCAACAGATCCATGCCCTTCTTGTGCTGGGGGCTCCAGAGCTGGACTCAGTACTCCAGGTGGGGTCTCACAAGAGCAGAGCAGAAGGAAGCTATACTGCGGAGTATTGGAGTTATACTGCAGTCTCAGCCAATAATCAGAAGCAGTGTGTAATGTATGAATGCGTGTGCCTGTATCAAGACAGAGGCTTTTGGTCATTTCTTAAGGTTTCCTGAGAGTGACAACATTTTCCATTTTTACTTCAATGTTGTATTTGTAGGAGACTGATAACTCCTGGCAGAAAGATTCCTAACCACCATTCACTGTCCTTCATGGGAGAGACATCATGTCAAACTGTATCTGCTTTCTATATTCAGTCCAACCCTGTTGAATCCTCACTGAAACAAACCTTTCACTATCAGTTTCAACTTCCTGAATAAAACATGCGAGAAGGATCCTAAAGTCCAGTTTCTGTTCCCTGACCGTTTGTTATACATCAGAAAACAGAAACTTTCCTTATGCCCCAGCCTACACAACTGCACTACAGTATCAGAGCTGGAGGGCCAAGACAAGAGTCTTGAAGGAAATTCCCTCCTTATCCTGGCAGAAGGGTATGCCCTGGAGCATGGGAGTGACTTACCTTTATCACTGTAAATACTGGTTTTCTTGCAGAGTAAAGGTTTTACTAGTTCTCATATCTAATCTCTTTGAATTTTCACTGAGAAGGGTGTCTCTCAAGTCACGTTCTAGGACAGGGAATCTCTTCCTGTTTTTTCACAGGTTGCTTTGTAATCTCATCACGTAATCCCTGATGTTAGGATGGGGCACGGCAGAACTGCTTGGTATGTGGGGCTCAGCATTGTCCAAGGGTTTCCAGGACACTTACAGAGGCTGGACAGCCACAAAAGAACAACTTTTTCAGCCATTCCTCAGATAACTTCCAAATCCAGATCAGAGAAAAAGTGAAGTCTCCATGGCCTTTCTGCTGATCCTGCTTATGGGGCAGTAACTAACTCTCAATATTGCATATCACAGCAAATACACACAGGAACGATCCAGGCAACAAGACTTGCAAGCAACAGTACGGGGCGCTAAGATGTGAAAAGCTAAGCAGGAACATGTGTCCTGTCTAACCTCTTACGTGACGCTGCTAGTGATCATTCCTCCCTCTTCCTCCCACCTGAATGGCCATTGCAAACCAAGGTCCTTCAGCATTAGTTACAGCAAACCTGGGTCAGACACCAAGCTGTGCGCCTTAGAGACAAAAAACTCTATATCCTATCATCTGAGCCAGGCTTCCTCCCACCAAACCCATCTATTTCTTTAAAATGATACGTGGCATTCACTCTTCTAGATGCAAGACATACAGGTTTAGGAAAGTCAGGCTGTGGTAGATATCAGGGCAATTACAGGATAGCAGCCATGTTTTCTCAAATCTCTACTTGTTGAATCACAGCCCTCTTTCCTAAAGGGCCTATCTAGAGAGGGCTCTGGGAAAGAGGTAAATGCTCAGGTATAGAGCACAGAGATAATGTTTTTCTAGAAGCTCATGTTCTGGTGTTCTAGACTTAGAGCAAGGACAAAGGCAGTGTCAGACACACACAGAAAAACTGCATGCATAATCTCCACTTGCAGTGTGAGGCTCTGTCTACGTTCCCCTAGCCTTGGCTGGCCTGCAGCAGCAACATGCTCTAATACATTTCAGGCAACATCAAGCCTTGCCTTCTCAGTCAACTTGGATCACAACAGCAGTAGCTTTCTGTGGGTACAATCAACCCATTAGTGACTCTTGGGTAACAAGCTGACTGCAGACAGAGATCACTGACACAGAGGTTAAGGAATGAGACTAAGATAACAGATAGAGATAGAAGGGTGACCTGCTTTGAGATTCAGAAGGAGCAGTAGATGGACCTTTCACAAGCATAATGTTAGTATTACTATGGGTGTCTTCTGCAAAACTAGGTGCTGGGGACCCTGTCTCTGCTTTCTCAGGTATGGAGGTTGGTAACACCCTTTTCTCTTAGATGAAAGCAGCGATTTTTGGAGGAAACAAAGGCACTGTAGTATTATTCTACCGCAATACTTCTCACTTTCCTTCACACCATTTCAAATAGGTAACAAGAAAAAACAGCCATGAAACCAAGACTGACATAACTGAGGATGAAGCTGATCTACCCATTATATGATGAGTGAAAGTAGCTCGAACCAGCATGGGTTTCTTCTTTTGTGACAGTGTGTGCTGAAGGACTGTGCAGGTGAGATCACACAGCCCTCACAGGTCATATTTTTTTTTGCTGAGGAGAAGAAAAGACCCTGTGAAGACATTGCCAGGGTGAAAGAATTATTCCAGCCCAGCTCTCCTGGCTGCCTCTCACCTTGGTTTGGCAGCCCCACACCAGGCCAACTCCAACTGTGTATCTATATTTTTGCTTTCCCTCGACCTTGAACCTAAATTTTCCAGGGAAGCACTAGAAAAGGTCACCAAGCATTACACAGACAAAATATTTCACACAAGCCAAGTCTGTTGGTAACTGCAACTTTCTCTCAGCAGCCCCCATTACACTGCAGTGCTATGCTTTTTCTTTCTATCCTAGTCCTATTTTTTTTTTTTTTTTTTGCTGAGCCATAGACAAGGACACACACATACACACCGCAGACAGTACTCAGAAGAATGCTCCCAGGCCAAGTCTTTTGGCAGTAAAGAGCATTTAGGGTTGGGATTTAGAGAGAGAAAACAGAGCTGCAGTTAGAGTGAGGCTGGGAAGTTTGCCTTGGAGAAATCATTCATCTGTTCAGTGGCTGCAGAGCTTGTCCATGGCTTAGAAAAGGAAATTAGTGTTAGGGTTCAGAGAAGGAGCAAGCTAAGAGCTATCTTTAGAGTGAGGCTGGTAAGGCACTGCCAAAGGCAAGTTGGAGCTGCTGACAGTCCTGAGCTTGCAGACATCTTTCAACTGGGCATCTGCTGGGGTGCCTTGATGAAGTTTACTCTCAGGAAAGTTATTGCTAGGGCTCTCACTGGCAAGCGACATAGCAGATGTACCTACTTCAGTTTCCCAGGGCTAAACAGGGTAGATTGAGGAGGTGGTGTCCAGCTGGCTCTGTAAAGCTCATCTCATTTCAGCTGGGTCTCGGGCTTGTAAAACTGATGTAGGAAAATGTTCCTGAAAGTACCAGGTTATGACAGCATCATCAGGCTGGACAGGGACTGCCTTGCCTTGCAAGGAAAAGCAAATGTGGAGCCAGTCACACACAGGCTCAGCCACAGGCTCCTCAAGGCACAAGCCTGGTTTTAATCACTGGTGCCTGCAGCTCAGACTGAACTTGGCAGCGCTTCACTCCATTTGATGATCCTGCTGGAAGGCATTAAGGTCTTTCTCTTCATTCAGAAGAAGGGAAGCCAATGCCATCCAGTCACACTCCCAGAAAGAGTTAGGCTGGAAATAAGGCCAAAAACCTACTAGCAACCCAAGGGTTAACTTTTCTTGTCATACCCTTATCTACAGTTAGGCCCTTTTGTTTGGTTTCAAAGCAGAAAAAGAACCAACAAAACAGCGTGCCTGAGACCACATCCTTAATCTCGGAAAGATTCAAGAGATACTAAAAAAAGGGCTAGTAGAGCTACAGAATTTCTTTCCTCTACTCCAACAAGCTGCCTCTGTTCTTTAATGATTTAGGTGGCTCTTTGTGGAAAAAGCAAGCAGGAATGATGTACTGACTAAGACACAGACAGGCTCTCTGTCCTGGCCTGAATAGCTCACCCACCAGCTCGAGGCATACAAAGCCTATACATTCAGCTATGTTGTCCAGACATGCAGTGGGCAGGAAAATATATGCTCCCTGCTTCATTTTTCCTCATCAGAGCTCTGATTTCAACCAAAATAAACTAAAGACAGAGACAATAAAGTCAGCGCTTGAGTCAATTTTACAGGGAAGACTGAGGACTCCGTATATGCTTAAAGTGGGAAAAGTCCAGACACACCTACGTCAGCTGTATGTACAGCTTTGTACACACACGTTAAAAGATGTGTGGGAAGATAATCAGGCACACACCTGGATGCTGCTATACAGCAGCACATACACCCGCGCACGCATGTGGTGTCTCACAGACAGGCAGTTTACGGATGTAAAGATTGTGTACGTGCTCATCTGCACAGGTAAGCGCCTGCTTTTACCTTCCCACATTCATGCTTAGGCTCCTATTTATCTGTCCCTCTCACACTTGAAAGTATTGAGAAAAAAAGTCACAGGTAAACATTCAGAAATGCATGTTTCCACAGCATAAAACACACACAAACCTACAACATGTTTCCCCTCCCTTGGCCCACCAAAGCATGCACTATGTGAATTATTGTAGCAGCAACTGAAAAAAGGAGCTCCACGTTAGGAGCTGTATGTACCTAAGAAAATATAGCTCTTAACAACTAAACAACCCAGCCAGACAAAGCTTGCAAAAATGGGGGAAATGAAGTGACAGATAATTAGGAATCAAGAGAAGCTGATGAAGTAACTTGTCCAAGGTCACACAAATGGGTCTGTGGTAGAACTTGGTGTCTTCTGACCCCATTCCCCACAAAGAGCAGCCTCCATATATACTAGGATCCAACTGCTCTCATCCACATGCATCCATTTAAATATTCTATGTAAAAGCAAACAGAAACACACCTCCACACAATTATCTTCAAATGCTAGCTTGACATCCGATAGTATTTTTGGTTATAGATGAGTCCTTCCCACTCTTTCTCCCTTTGTAAAACCAGCTCCTTTTTTAGATTCTTAGTGTCTGTCTGAGGCTAAGCTCAAATATCTGCTGTTCTTCTAGGAAATGAAAACGATAACAAACGTAAACTCTGGAAAATCATCTCATACCTCTTGTTCTTGTGCAGCACTCCGCTACATGGCAGGCGCTGAGCTTCAAGCAGAAACCAGGCAGTGTCAGGCAGCAGGAGCGGCAGAGAAAGAAAGTCCTGACTTCAGGCATCAGACACATTCTGAGTCCCAGCACTGGCAGCTTTCCATTCAGCCAGCGCTAGAGCGGAGAGCAGCCGATCTGCCCTGGGAGATAATCTCGGCAGCACATCTGGTCTTAGCTCCGCAACTCGGCATTAATTATGACTTGTGCAGAAAGCATTTGAAATATCCAATGAGATGCAGAGCTCCCCAGCTCCCTCTGCATCGGGAAGGAGAGAGGAGAAAGACAGGCAGGTAGGGTCTTGCCCACCCTCGAAGCTGCCGCCAATGTAAACAGCAGCTAAGTACGGGTCAAGTTCTAACATAGGCATCCCCCATCAGCTCGGTAATATATTCATGCTCTAATTGCTTGTCAGATCTACTCTAGATAGCTGGAAAAGCTGAGCAACTGTTGCTGTCTGCGTGCCACACTGGATCCCTTTCCGATACAGGCAATGCTAGTTGTGCTGCAGACAACCTGGTGCCCTGCTCTGGCCTCTGATCTGCTTGCAAAGCACTAGAAGCAGAAACCTCATTTTACAGGGGAACACCCCCCTCACCTTAGCGTCAGCATGCTCTGAGAGTATCTCTGCAGCTCTAGGCAGTTTTTTTCTGTGCTTAGAGCCTCTGCTTTAGCCCTTTAGAGAGAAGTTGCCTGGCAATTGATAGATCAGCTGAATAACTGGTAGGGGGAGAAACTACAAGCTCCTTACATGTGAACCAATCCCCAGGACTTGCAGAAAAATATTTACCCTCTTGGCTCCTGCTCTCAGGGTAAGAAGCCTGTAGTTAAGAAAAATGCTTATCAGACAATACCCCCATGCAGTTAGACAGAGGTCCATCCTTCATCCAATTTACAAAACACACTCATGTGACCGCAAACCTGCAGCAGTCACCACCCAAAGCCTTTGCACCAAGCTTCCGGGGAATTTTATCAAGTTTGGACAACTTCATGTCCCTTCGCAGGAAAAAGAAAAAAATATTATCCATGTCTGTAGCTGCTCATCTTTTCTGTTATTAAAATATTAGAGAAGGCTCTGGGGAGACCTTGTTGTGGCCTTTCAGTACTTATAAGAAAGATAGGGACAGATTTTTTAGCAGGGCCTCTTGCAACAGAACAAGCGGTAACGGTTTTAAACTAAAAGAGCGGAGGATTTAGACTCGGTAAAAGGAAGAAACATTTTACAATTAAGGTGATGAAACAGTGGCGTAGGTTGCCCAGAGAGGCAGTAGAAGCCCCATCCCTGGAAACATTCAAGGTCAGGTTGGAAGGGGCTCTGAGCAACCTGATCTAGTTAAAGATGTCCCTGCTCACTTCAGGGGGTTGGACGAGATGACCTTTAAAGGTTTCTTCCAAAGCAAACAATTCTATGATTCTATGACATATCTGCAGTCACTGTATAGACTACACTCATCTGAACTTCATGGCTCAACACTTTCTTAGCTACACTGTGGCTCAGTTTGAAGACATGTCAAAGAAGGTACTGACCCAGCAGTCAAGCTCCAAGATTCCAGTTATTGACAGTGTTGTCCCACAATTCAGGAAACTTGAGATCAAACTCTGTCTCCATATTTTCTGGTTTGATCAAAAGCTCCTGAAGAAATTACTATCTCTCACTACAGATGAAGACACTATCAGGATCAAAAACTCCAGTTCTTGAATGGCAAGGTAGTAAGGTACTCCTCCTTAGCTATTCAAAGTATACCTTGAGTAGCAAGGTATGGCACAACTAGACACCAGAAGTCCAGACAATACACCAGACAGTCTTCAAATCATAGTAAAGAATATTTGGAAAGTGATGAAGATTCTTGAACAAAAGACACCAATGAGATTCGGGGTACTCTTCATCCTCTTCCCTTGTGGTGAGCATAGCAGGCTGCAGGTTAGGGAGAGCCTGCCCACAGTGCTAACTGGTGAGCAGGACCAATCCTCTTCAGAATGGCTGAGACATCATCAGGATCTTTGGCACTATTACCTGGAACAATGCCTCAAAATGTGTCATGCCTGCTAATAACATCATGGAGCCTGGGACTCAATGTTTGGGATGGGAGCCCAGGAGATAGCAAATACAGACTTTTATTTTTCCATTCACTTCTCCATTTCTGTCTTCCACTTCTCAAAACACAAGAACAAGGAGGTATTCAACGAAAGAGAAAGTCACATTGTTTAATATGGATTTTGTTACATCCGAAGTATAATTAACCTGTGAAATTCATAGCCTCTCTGTGGGCAAGGACACAGTGTGATTAGACTTCAGCATAGCTTATAATACCATGAGCTGTTCAAGAGGTGACAAAGAATATATAAACTCTTCTCCAAAGAAAGAGCAAACACAGCTCTCTGGTGAGAGAGAAAAGCAGGAGGAGTACATGCTTGCTCACATGAGTGTCACAACTAAAGTATAAACCAGCAGCTGCTTCAGTGTTGTTCCCTGCACATTGCAATTCTGCAGCTATAGGTGTCCTGTGAGAGGAATGTAACATTCTGCTGCATATCTACACACTCCAAAGTTATCTTCTGATTTCTTATATGAAAAAATTCTCAATCCCTTTCGAAGTCTTGTGTTAAAAATAATGACTTAGACCACAGAATATGATAAGATTAGGATAAAATCAAAACATACATATGTGTGTGTAAGTGTATGCATACGTATAGTTTGTCTTCTGTATTTTGAATTTCCAGGTCATCATTGGATCCTACTTTCTCTGTTAACCACATTTCTCAAAAATTAAATCCAAGATTCACACATAATTACTGGATTGCAGAGGCTGCAGACTCCAGAATTATACTTGATACTGCAGGAACAGCAATAAAACCCAGAAAGCTGGCCACATTGCATATAAACTACCATCAGAATTTTCACCTGGAGGTTTCCCTGTACACATGTGCCAATGAGAGAAGCGGTAATGGAGACAGAACTCCCTTTTTCCCCCCATTACTGTGAATTTGTTTAGCTATAGAGAAGTTTACCATTGGGCAACTCTTATTCTTCCTAAAGAAGAACTTAGGTTTCTAAAACTGTTTAGCAAGTAAATCTCAGCTGAACTTGCTGCTGGGGAGCTGGAGGCATTTTCTTCCCCAGTATCACTGCATGGAGAGAGTTCTTTCATAAACTAGCACTACCACAGTTACTCTGCTGCAGGTACCAGAATAAGGAGAAAGCATCCTGCCTGTACATGTCACTACAAGCCTTGAGACTGTCTGAGAAGTTCACTACAGCTCACACAACCTCTGAAAACCCAGGCATGTGTCAGGTTTGGCATCTAACTCAGGTCAAATTCAGTCTTGAATCTGGTTGCAACAGACGGGAATGGTGAACCTGCATGAACTCAAAAAATATTCTTTCTCATCTCTGATAGTGAGCAAACTTGTTGGCTTGCACAGCTCTAGCACGTGCCCATAGGGCATGGGTATTTTTAGACACTGGCTTACACAGAGTATTAGCTAATATGCAGGTATACTCAAGCAGACCTGTCTGAGGGAGCTCAGATCTAGGAAATTGCTTCATCTGTACAGAAAGGGCTCAGTATGAAAGTTAGAATCAGAGCTGAGATTCTCTAATTTTCAAGTAAATTGAGCTTTGTACAAGCTGATTTTTTAAGTTCAGGCAGACATCTCACTGTATCTCTTGAAAGTTGGCAGTGAAATGGCTACAGGTGATCTGTCATGGCGCTGAACCCATCAGGAATGACTTAAGAGCATGTCCCCTGTAGAGGAAAATTTCCCCTACAGTTTCCTCCTTCTCCAAAGTCTTTGGGTAGATCCTTCTATGAACAACATGATGTCTCCACTCCCCTGCTGTGGGCTGGGGTGTTAATCTTCACTCATTAAATGAAATCTTCTGACAATAAACAGGCTTCCGCTTACTGACTGATAAACTAATTCACCCTGGATTAAAAGGTTAGCAAATACCTATGTTGACTCTTCTATCATAGTAGATTCTACCTAACCTGTGTGAGGTGTATTCCCATCTCTCTAAAATATGTCAGGAAAGGAACTCACTGAGAAGTACTGTAAATTACCCTGCCATGGACTCTGACCAGTTTATGTTCTGAATTGATATCCTGTTTGTTCACAAAGAAAAGATGATAAACAGACTTAAACATCATTTAACCACAGTATTTTGAATCCAGAGCCAAAATGTTATGTTTATTGCTCTATTTCTCTCTAAACAAAGAAAAGAAGCACTGAGAGAACAAAACATCAAAAGCAACAAAAATTGCAATGATCTGGACAAACGTGCCCTGGAAAAGTTCTTTCTCCCCACAACATAAGGACATCTTTTACAGAACTTTTCATTTACTGACTCTTGTCCATGCCTGTCTACATTTAATAGATAACTTCCACAGACTTGACTGAAGCTGTGTCTGTGGAAAGCATCTGACCAGCAGATCATCTCTTTTAAATGTGCTGCATGTTGATATCTCCACTGCACAGAAAAGTTTTACAAAAATTCTGGGCGTTACCATGTAAAATATAGTTATGACATAATATAATTGTTGCTACCAGTGTCTCATCACTAAAGGAGGACAAGAATTTCTGCTGTGGGTTCAAATATAAGGATCACAGACTCTGAAACACGCTGTGAATCCTTGTCTTTAGTACAGAATGAAATAAGCCACCTAGATTTCTGGCCATCCTGGAACTTGGCAGGGCCTGTGATATAGATTCACAATCAAAATATAGAAGACCGGCCCCTTTTATTCATTCAGAAAAACAAACAAGCTTACGTCTCAAGCCTTCCCATACTCTAAGCCTGAGAGGCTGATAATCTAAGCATAAGTCACTGAGAAGCAAACAGGATCAACATTGAACACATGGGTGCTTATCCAAATCAAACTTCACCATAAGTCATCTGTCAGTCTGCAACATGCAAATGTAAAACTCACTACCAAATCAAGTGTACATAGTTTCACTGTTGCTTCCTCAAACTCAGTCAATGATGAAAATCTGTTTGCTAATTCCCACACATTTGTCTTTGTCCTCCACTATCTCACTAAAATCCTCAGTCAAAATAAAGCATAAATTACACCTTCACCACCCAAGCATAAGGTCACGTTCTAAGTTCTGGCAACAGCTGAACCTGGCTGGCTGGGCCTGGGGAGGGGAAGCATTTAACTTCAATTTGTAAAATGGATAAAACATTTCAGTACATCTGCTAGCCTTTCAGGAACACTTCTAGAAGAGGTCAAGGGCTGAATATTCCCTTCCTTGACCTGCAACTCAGAAGACAGGAAGGGGAAATTGCAGGACTGATTATGTGATGATAGAGGACGAGAAAAAAGGAGTAACAGTGGAGGGTAAAAGAGTAACCTTTAGAAATGAAATAGGAAAAGAGAGACAGGGTGAAATTCTTTGTTCTCAGTTCCTAAATGGTTAAAATTGCAACTGGAAAGGAGCAGGCCACCCTTTCCCTTCAGTAAGCACATATGCTTCTAACATTCACCACAGGACTAATACAGAGAAATTAAAATACTTGCCTGCAAGCCGAGAAACACCACAAGAGCATAGTTGTTCCGTTAATCACACGCTGCCAGGAGATGCCGTAAGAACTATCAGTGTTTTGAGGACTGTCAGCTTTCAAACATCAAGTATGAATCTAATGATTACAGGAATGAACTCACTGAGAAACCACCAGTATAGGAGATGGTATTGGTCAGACTGACTGCTACAGGCAATAGCCACCAACAACGGAACAAAGACACAGCCACTACCACCTCTCCAAGGCACCTACTAGCTGAAGAGGAAACAACCTGCTATCAAAGCAAATACAAGTCCCACCATATTTTACATAAAGCTGAATTGCTCTTAGCAATACAAGGTATATGAGGCTAATGACTCTCTCCAGAACTTTTTAATAGTCCAGGTGGACTTACTTATTATTATTTTTGTTTCTACATCTTGTGACAATGAGCTTCGTAATTTAATTGTGCACTGTATGAAACACTTTTTCTTGGTTCAAACCTCATGATTGTGCACCATTCAAATCCTCCTCACATTTGTAATTTTATCCATCAGACCTTCCTGTAATCTTCACTCTTCCAAGACCATTTTCAAAGTCAGTTTATTTGAGGAAAGGGCTTAAGTTGTATAGATTTTACATCTTAATTGCTTGCACAACCTTTGGAGTACAAGATGAATTCTGGGTAGAACCTGTATTAAAAATTCTACCCTGAGTTTGAAAAACCTTTCCTAGCACAGGTTTAATACAAATGGAAATATTCCCATGTGACATTTCATTTTATCAAACCAGCATTTCACAACCAAAAGACATTTCATCAAGAAAATCCCATGAAAAGCTTTACCCTGCTCACCTGCAAATGTAAGAGAAGTAATTTCAATTTGTAGTTTTCTTGCGTCTGCTCTTTGGTTGAGCAAATGCACTGAGAAGGATTCTTGCTCAGCTGCCTATCGTTCCCCAGCTCTGGATGCTTGCTCTTTGGAGCCCAGGACTATCCACACTAACTGACCAACTTCACTGACCTGATGCTAAACTTCATCATCCTTCAGAAGCCACTGGAACTGAGTTTGTTAATGACAGCAGGATAGTTGGCATTGCAGTGCAGATCTCATGCTTCTGCTTGGAGGTTTTGAAACCAGAGAACTTGTCCCTCTGACAAGCCCTGATACAGCCACTGAAAGCCTTTAGCTGGCAGTTTAAAATTGAAGTACCCACAAGGAGTGAACTAAAGAGACAGGAAAGTTACGAATTTTATATGGAAGTGGAGCAGTCACTTGACTTCTATATCTAGGATCTTCAAAAGTCAATGAGGAACATCTTTTGCCCTTGACATGCTTTAGTTCTGCTTTCAGCTTTAGACCCTTTCATCAAGTATTTATACATACTGATAAGATCCACTCTGAATCTTCTCTTCTCCAGCCTAAACAACTCCAGCCTTCTCAGCTTCTCTTCGTATTTCACTTAGTATTTCATTTAGTATTTCACTTGCCACAATACTTTAATCACCTTAGTGGCCTTTCACTGGACTCACTTGGGTAAGCTCACATCCTTTTTGCCCTTGGGAAGCCAGAACTGGACAAAGAACTCAAGATGTGGTCTTACTAGTGCTGAGGGAAAGGC
Organism: Baryphthengus martii; assembly: GCA_013396935.1. Lineage (NCBI taxonomy): Eukaryota > Metazoa > Chordata > Aves > Coraciiformes > Momotidae > Baryphthengus > Baryphthengus martii. The sequence continues at coordinate 114,309 of VWZK01019942.1, forward strand.
TCACCTCCCTCAACCTGCTGACAATGCTCATCCTAATGCAGCCCAGGAATCTGTTGGCAGTGTTTGCCACAAGTGTGCATCGCTGGCTCATGTTCAATTTGTTGTCCAATGGCATCCCAGGTGCTTCTCAACAAAATTTCTTTCCAGTTGGTCATCTTCCAGCATGTACTGTTGCCTAGATTTATTCATTCACTGGTGCAGGACTATGCATTACTCTGTGTGGATCATCATGGGATTCCTGTCCATCCATTTCTCCAGCCTGTTGAGATCCCTCTAAATAACAGCACAACCATCTGATGCATGAACCATTCCTCCTGATATCATCTGCAAGCTTGCTGAAGGTGTTCTCTGCCCCATTATCCAGGTCACTAATGAAGCTGTTAAGCAGTACTGGCCCCATGTCAGCCCCTGGGTTTTACCACTAATGACTGGCCTTCAGATGGACTTTGGGCTACTGATTACAATCCTTAGAGAAAAGCAGTCAGCCAATTTTCAATACTCTTCACTGCCTATTTATGTAGTGTGTACTTTATGAATTTGTAAATGAGAATATTACAGGAAGCAGTGCTGAAAGCCTTGCTAAGGTCAAGACAAAAAATAATCTGCTGTTCCCTCAGCCACCATTTCATCACAGAAGGCTATCATGTTGGTCAAGCATGCCATCCCCTTCATAAATCCACATTGACTTCTCCCAGTCACTTTTTTGACCTTTATATGTTTGGAAATTATTTCTGGGTTTGTTCACTCCATCACCTTCCTAGCAACAGAGGTGAGGCTGACCAGTCTGTAGCTCCCTGCACCCTCCTTCTTGCCCTTCTTGAAGATAGGAGCCTTCAGGGACCTCCTCCAATCACCACACCTTTTCAAAGAGTGGCCTTACACATTGGCCAGCCCCCTCAGCACTTGTGGAAGCATCCCATCAAGTCCCACAGACTTGAGTATATACATTTTCTTTGAATGCCCTCTAACCTGATCATCCTCCACTGAGGAGAGGTATTCCTTGCCCCAGGCTTTCCCACTGGCTTCCAGGGGTTAGGGAACAATGAACACATATCTTACCAGTAAAGTCTGAGGTGAAGATGATCTTAATTACCTCGGCCTTTTTATGCCCTTTGTTGCCAGGTCTCCTGCTTCTTTCAGTAATGTGCCAGTAGTTTGCCCTGGTCTCCATGTTGTTGTTGATACACCTGGAAGAAGCCTTTCTTGTTGCGCTTCACTGTCTCCACCAGATTTAACTCCAAGTGGGCTTTGACTTTCTTAAGTCCACTCCTGGATGTTCAGACACCTTCTCTATATTCCTTTTAGGTCACCTGTCCCCGATTCCACTTCTCCTATGCTTCCTTTTTAGAAATGAGCTTTGTCAGGAGTCCCTTGCTCACCCATGCTGACTCCTGCCACCTTTGCTTAGTTTCCTGCATATGAGGGAAAGTTGCTCTTTAGCTTGGAAGAAGTAATCCTTGAAAATCAGAGATATCCTCAACCTCTCTTCTTTCCAGGACCATATCCCAAAGGATTCTTCTAAGCATATCCCTGAGAAGGTCACAGTCTGCTCTCCTGAAGCGCACAGTTGTGATGTTTCTATTTGCTTTGTTGAATGATGCCTTCAGAGTGGCTCTTTTACAGATAAGTCACTGTGACCTCAGGCAAGTTACCTGATTGCTCAATACTTCAAGATTCCTCCTTTACAAAATATGAGGACGATAGCCTTTCCCCACCTCAAGGCTGTATCATGATGGTAAAATATGTTGGTCATAAAACAGTAACAGAAGCCCCAGATATATCTCTCAGGTAAGTTAGAAAAAAACCAACAAACTTAGTCAGATCTCCAAAACAGATCTTAAAACTTTCTCTGTTGTAAGCACTTTTGGCAGTAAGATTCACTCCCAAATTTTCTTAGTTCTACTCTGTGTCTCAATTTTATATTCACAAGAGTACTCTCTGCTTGTGATACCTTTGCCAGAGGTAAGACTAACTAGCAACTCCTTGCAGATGATTCATGCATCCCCTAGTCCTGAGCAGGTATCTGAACTCGTAGACCCCATCATCTTCCTCTTCCCTTGGTTGCACCCATCTCCCAGTGTGAGACAACACTGAAGAGCAAACACTGATAAGCTGTATCAGGCGCCAGCTGTCTCTGTGCAGAGATAATGGCAGAAATCAGGCACAACAAACACCCAGCATGAGTCCCCACACACCTGTAGGAGCCTGCACAAGGGAAGCCTCTGCCACCTAGTAAAGGGACTTCTTGGCCCAGACAGGAATCCTACTTGAGATTGTCACTCTAGGGGAGCACTTTAGCAAGACAGGGAGAAGAAATCTCCTCTGTCTTCACACTGGGCAGATATCAAAAGCCACCTCCTTCTTCATTACTCAGGTATCTCGAATTCATTGACAAGATTCTATGCTCACGATGCTCTTACTGGAGAACCCCCATTTTACACCTGGAGAAATTAAACCTCAGACTCTCAAGACTTAACATCACATCCTAAGTCCTAAACAGTCTGGCATCCTGGTGGATATGCACCTCATACCAATATGCGTCCCTTCAAAACCAGTCAAGTTTTGCTTTCTTGAAGATGTTAGCTGAAAGACTTCTACTTACCTAAAACAGGATCCCTAACTATGCCTGTGTAGGGCTATTCTTCCATTACTCATAATGACATAGAACCAGATATTAGATTACACCTCAGAGACGTGTCCCCTTTTTTTCAGCTCTTTCTGAATGCAAGACACGGTCTGCACAGGGCCCTGGTTGCCAGTAAAAACATTCTCTGCACTGTTGATGGCAGAAGAAAGAATCTACACATCATGGTTTATCTATATGGAGAAGAGGACTGGAATGAATGATAGTAGAGTGACTTCCTCAGTGGACACTTCTTCAGTTAAAAAGTGACTATTCCTCCTGAATAAAGAAACAAAGTGTGGAGAGCTCTTGCAGCACAGTTAGTTTGTCACAGGGCAAAGCTCTCCATGTTTGCTTAAGGGAAGCACAGCTCTTCCAACTCCTTCACCTCCCCTTCATCACAAGCAACTGATGAAAGCGTGGGATGATGATGAGGAGAAATTAGGATAAAGTAATAGAGAAAGAAAGAGGCTGTGACATGCATTTCTGGCAGAGCAGCAAGGAATTGCTCATGGCAAAAAAAAAGAATATGTAAACAGAAGAGAACAAACACAAACATAACACAAAGTTAACACTGAATGGTTCTGTCCCCATGCAGTGCTGGTCGTGTGCTGAGCTGTGAGAGAGAGTTGTGCCACTTGGCTTTCAACTCAGGCACCAAAACACTCAGGTTTTGCACCTCATGGACCAAATTTCAACCCTAGACACATTATGTTTTATACCTGATGCAAGACAAAATTGAGGAAGGCAAACCAGCTCAGAGGCGAGTAGATAGAAGGCGATTTCCTTAAAGCAGCTTTATTTCTTCAGACTGGAAGTACAGCCCCACCATGCATGTACAGAGTGGAGAATGACCTCCTCTCTCCGCAACTGCACCAAACATTATCAATGAGTCTACCTCTGGAGGACACCGACAGGCTTACTCTCACTCAAGCCTACAGCCACAAACCCATTTCGTTTAGCACCATGGCACTGCTACAAGCACTCCATGGGAAAGTGCAGCTGCAGAACAGTATGACTGTAGGGCACAGAGGGCCTCTTCAGATAAATTTCTAGTGGTGTAAACTCATGAGCAAAATTTGTTCGTCGTGGAGGTAAGAAGGATCATAGGGAACAGTCAGAATGTGCTCCAAAATTCACTTTTATCAAGCCTCTGTGACAAACTGTCCTTAAAGACATAATCAAAACAGCATACTCTCAAATCTCAGTTTACAGAATCTTCTTCTCTGAATGAGATGGACTAGACTCAAGAATTCGGGAGTCTGAAACTCAAGGAAACTTTTAGAAATTATTTTCCCCATAAACAAAGACAGTTGTTCTTCAAAAGACTTAGGAACTCTAGGATTTTATTTTAAGGCCACATTTGAAGTGTATTTCAAAGCACACATTCCATATGGCTTTTAAGCCTGAATGTGTCTCCTATTAATAAGCCGGGACCTCGGATCCTCAGAAGCTTTGGGGAGTTTTCTGTTTTATTTTAAGAATCCTTTGCTGTTCACCTTTAAATACAGTTAGTGTGCCCACATCAACATGTACGAAGATACCCTCAACCTTTTTGATTTATGTTTCCCTTCAACACATCAGCAAAGATTAAAGTGTGGCTAAGCCCCATCTTTTATCTTGGCATAATTCATCTTTACATCATATCAGTGTTCTCCAGTGCTAGATATTTACATACTAATAATGAAGCCTGCTATTTTAATTCCTCCTCCCATCCCTTTAGTTTCATATATTAAAAAGTGTCGATAGATAAGACTTAGCTCTCAAATTAGCAATGGTAGCAAAGCAGTGTTCAAATTATTCAATTAAAATACAGAGACAGCTTGTTTACTGTCCTCCCACACTTCAGCTCAGCTGAGATTTCACTCAGAGAAATTGCCCTGCTCTGATTCTGATGAAGGAGGAGTAGGTTTGATCATTTTCCCAAAGTGGCTAAAACCATTTGGAAACTATGGTTTGAACATTTTAACTATTGCCTAGTTATTGACTTTCCTATAAATATTTTGTAAAATGCAGAGACTGAGAATGCAGCTTCATGGTTTCTTTAAGCCATTCAATGTGTGGGCTATAGTCAGAATGGAGAAGCATGCTGTCTTCTGCCTCATCATCTCTCCCCACTGTCCTCATTGTTTTGGAGCTACTAGTCCTGCAGCTGCACGGTTAGCAGAGCCAGGGAGCCAATCCACCTACAAACTAATCCTCCACCTTTATTTTTCCTGCCAGGTCACTTCCTACTGCACAACTGCATAACCACCAGGATTAGCAGAATGAAATGTGGTGGGAACACAAGGTTGCAAGGTGGGAAAAGTTCACTCCTGACAGCAGCTAGCACTTCAGTCAGCTCAGAGAAGCAATGAAACCACAGTGTAAGGATCCATTCATGCAGCTTGGACTATAAAGCACACAGAGCCAAACTAGCTTCAGACTGTTGCGTTTGAGTATTAAGGCAGAGAGCTCAGCCCAGGCTGTACTCACATTCTTACGTAGTTTTTATTCACAGATTGTGGAGAAACATCAATACATCATTGCAACTCTTTCCAACTCTGCAAACGGCAGTGATTCTCTTCTACAGGGCTTAGGCCAGCTCTCATCAACAGCCAAAGCAGCCTTTATAACGACACTGACAGGACTAGATCAGATCTGCAGTATATGTAAAGAGCAACAAACAGCAGCTGCTGTATTTCCTCCCTCTGCTGCTGCTCTGTCCCCACATTCTCATTATTTCATTCTATGGTTTTTGATACCATATAAAGTCCTAGTTTCTGGAATCAAATGTAAGAGTATTTGCCTCATTTAAAGGAATAGCAAAATGCCTGATTGCGTTGCAGAGAAGTTTAAAGGAACAGAAAAAGAGCAGATTAATTAGGACAATACTGCTCCCATAAAGCAACAAGCAAACAAGAGAAATCCATCCCTTCCTTTATGCTATCCTCATGTTTTTGTTTTTAAAATCTTAGTACTTCTAATGATTTATTGTTTAAATACTTCAAAAAAGATGCTTGCTCTGGAACTATTCCAAGAGACTGACAACACATGAATACTAACAAAAAAGAAGCCACTGATATCAGCAGTGCTGACAACATCACACCCTAAAGAAGGAGGCCGTTGATGGAATGTGTACCATTTGTAATGACTGAATGTCTCCTTTTCCCTTACAGGATTTATTTGATGCACATAGCAAAGCTGTAAAATGCACCCTATAAGGCTGATTACAAATGGCTGCAGAAATACTATCTCTGAGATGCTGAGACTTCTGATGGAGGAACTGTAAAAACCTGCACTGAGCTCAGAGTCTAAAAGATCCTTCAACATAGACTGGACTTCGAAGGAAAGCAAATTGTTTCTCCTCATGTTTGAGGAGAAATCACGGTAGACCAGTTTCTACTAGTGAAAAGGGCTTGTTCTGCCCACAGCACAACAGTATCTCACACAACCTCTCTGAATCAGGTACACACAACCTCTCAGAATCAGGTTCAAGCTGCCTATTTTATATACATCCATTCTGCTAAGTGAAAAAAAGGACCTAGGAAAAAGTTACATCATCAGTAGAGATTTTATCTCCTCCAAATACTACACAGAGATTGTGCTACACAGAGACTCAAAATTGTGAGTTGTTTAAAAGAAAAATCAAAACCCAAGATAAAAGTTACTAACACAGGGTCTGCTTAGTGACCTTGTGGTATTTGAGCCTCTCTCAATTGCATCAAAGTCACTTTCTTTTTTCCCCTAGATCTAGGAAACTGAGTAATTTCAGTAAAAGTAGTTGTATTACCTAATCCTTATCTGGTACATTTTTATCTGTGCCTCTCAGAAGAGGTCGATATCACTATCTGCATATGATACCATTATTTGCACGAATAGCTCCCAAGTCACTTCAAAGCACAGTGTGTCCAGTATCAAGCCAGTAGCTACTGTCACTGACAGTGAATCCCGAAGAAAATATCCGTGAACCCTTGTTCTATGCTAAATCACAAAAATGTGTGTTACAAACCTACTGACTTGAGAATTTGAAGACTGTGGTGTAATACCGACACTGAGAGTCTGGATTTGTTGTTCATTTTAACTACAGGAGTTATCAACAGCTGTATTATCTTACAGATGCTCACTTAGCCTGACCTTGCTCTTCCTCAGGCTACACTCCCATTGAAGCCAGTGGAAGCTTTGTCTTCTCATCTGGGCCCTACATTCGCTAGATGAAAAGTTTTGCTGCTTCTGGTTGTACAGAGGCTAAAGTTGGGCATCTGCCCTTGCGGTAGGTAACTGAGACGACTGGACACACTCCTTTATGTCCATAAGGGTAAGAAAGGTCCACAGAATGATTCATAATTACCTGTAAAATACTGAGTACTGACAGTAGCGATATGTTTATTATCACTACCCATTTCTGACTGCGAGTCAGTTATACAGTCTGGATATGCCCTACCCTTCCATCTCTTGGCAAAATAATCAACCCAATCTCCTTGCTGCAAAACACTTCAGACAATCAAAAGCTTATCTAAGCATCTCAGTGATTTTACAGCGTTACACATATCCTAGTATCACAAGAATATGTTTTACCTTGAGGCAAATGTTTTAATTTATGTGCATGTGAGCTATTTGCAATACCTCCACCAAATGGAGCCCATATAACCCGTCGGATGGCTTTCACCCAATCTTCCATTTCATTCTGGGAATTAGCCATGAGCAGGAAAGCCTCATGATTGACAGGCATCTTTTCCCGGTCCCCCGCACCACCTGAAAGACAGAACAGAAATCTCTTTTAGCATCTAGATCAGAAGAGAGCAGCCAATGTTTAAAACCACCAAAAATCTGAGTCAAAATGATCAAATGATTATTTTAACTGAGCAGTTTTACACACACTTCCTAGTCATGTGCTACAGCACCCACAAAGCAAAGGTTGGTAGAAGGTGAAAGCAGAAGTGTAAGTTGTGCATTTCCAGTGTGGGAACTTGGAGATGTTGTACCTGCTATCTCAGCAATTAGCAAAGTGAAAGCACGGACTGTAAGACCCTACGAGGAAGAGTACAAGACAAAGTCTACATACCGGTGTTGAGATATTGAGAGATTATCACCCAAAAGGGAGACTAAGTGAATTTCAAGACATTTTAAAGCTTGAAATTCAGAAGTCGCAAGATCATCTACTTTCCACAAGTTCCTGGGAATTTCCAGTCTTAATACAGAAAAAAAGCCACCCATTCTGACTTTGGATCCAATCCATACAAAACATTTTGAAGAGTTGAGACTTGAGTATACGAATCTGACTCTCCTATTTGAAATAAGAATTTTAGGAGCTATTAATGCTGGTACACAGTATCTTAGGAAAGTACTGACCAGAATATCAAATGCACAAAATTTCAAATGCACTGAAGCTATCATATACTGTTGTCACCTGTGGATACTCCAAGACTTGCAACAATTTCACCATTCTTCTCCCATTTTCCTTTCAGGTCAGCACCCACTTCACTCAGTTTAAATCTTCCCCTCACCCTTGATTTTATTGTTCCAGAGCTGGATACAACCTAATGAGGGCCACATAAACACATAAAAGCTTTATTGGAGCAGCCTCTGTACAAAAAGGCTACTGATCCTGTCCAACACAGCAGCTGCATCACTAGCTGCCTGGAGCTTCTCTATCACCATGGAAACTGCCTTTGGCTTTGCTACCCAGATAACATCATAGCCATTGTGTCATTGCCATTTCCACGCTTACATGGCTTTCAGTATCTACTGGCAAGCTAAAGCTGCCAGCCTGTGCTAAGCAGTTGAGCTTGTCTGTCCATGGAATTCAGAGATAAGAGCAGGACGATGGTATGCAGTGGTTTCTGCAGAACTGATTTAGCGTACACAGAACGTGTGCCTCCTAAATCCTCACTAATCTGGGGAAAGAGACAAGCTGGGAGCTGCCTGCAAACCAAGGAAGTACTTTTTCTTGCTATTGTTTCTTGGCTTAGACACACTCATGGATCATACATTGATTTGCAAAGCAAAAGGGGTAAAATGAGATGTGTTGGGAAGGATTTTGTGGCTCTCTGAGAAGCAATTCACTGAACTGGGAAACAGAGGCAGTCTTTCAGTGAAGGAGAGAGACAACAGTCACCTGGGACCAGGCATGCAGCGTAAGAAACAAAATCCATGATGCTTTTTCCCCACAAGTATCCAAATTCTGCTTCTTTTCTCTTAGCATCCTCTTGAATAGTCTCCCATTTGGAATATACTTAATGATTCATATTCCTTAATATATATGAAGCAGAACAGCTCTCTACCTCAAGGCTAGGATGCAGGTGTCTGAATAGGTCAATGCTCTACCATATCACACTACCAAGAGGACATCCTTTGCATACAGAACTGTCAGAGAAGAAAACTACACTCTGTGAAACTGCTGTCACAACCTAATTCTTTTAGCATCATATTCAGCCTCATGGTGAAAGCAGAGGTCACAAGGTCTAATTCTTGTACCTTACCTGGCATACCTATTGCCATACCCTTTCACAACCAAATATCTCACAGGAGATACAATAGCAAGAAAGCGGCTTCTCACAGCCCTCAGCACACATTAGAAACAGGAGTTCAGGATCTGGCATCTGGCAGATAGATGGTCTGAGCTCAAACTAGCTCTTTGAATGAATGAAATGGTCTCAAAAACCAAACAAAACAAAAGCCCAAAAAAACAACAACAACGAAAAAAATCAAGAAGTACTATATGGGTCACAGTACCAGCAAACAACTGAGCTCAGTCAAAGTAAAACACAGATCCTCTTCTTAAATTTAAAGGTTCCCAGCTAAGATCTTGTCCACTCAAGCCACAAAGGACAAGAGGAGATCAGAATCTTAGCTTAGAATTAATTACAGTCCGCAAATCTAGTCAGAATAGCTGAACCAACCTATACAAAGATTGCCATATGATGCATAATAAGCAGAGAAGAATGAAGATGTCTAGACTTCTGCAGAAGTGGTGTCTCAGCTTCTTCTTACTGAATCACTGTACCACAGTGGCCTGACTACAATTCCTCTTCCCCTAAGATGTTACTTTGGACCAGCCAGTTGTCTTCTAAACCTCTGTGGGCCATTTTCATGCAAACATTTAGGGGGGCAGGGGAAAAGCACTTATACTTCTGAGTCTGAAAAAAGTAAAAACAGGATGGGGAAAAAAGATTCCTGTATGCACTAGACCTGAGACTCTGCCAAAAACTACATACAGCTCCTCGGTAGTTGGCTTTCCCTACTGAAACTTTAAATAGGAGCAAGGTCATGACCCTCCAAGATGCCTGTGGGAGAGTCAGTAGTGACTAGTCATGCAAGTACAAGCAAATGAAGACAACTCCATACACAGAGGCTAGCTTAGAAACAAGAATGCACTTCAGAATTGCTTCTTAGAGAAAGCCTTGTGTGTCAGTAATACCAAGTTTGCATTCAGCTACTGCATTCAAACCTCTCCTCAGCCACTAATGGAGCTCCAGCCCTTCCTACCGTTGCAGTTAGACTCTAACCCTGAAGTGTACAAATGCTGCATCTACTGCGTGAATTAAACAGGGCTCTGGCTACTCAGCACTATGACAGGGAGGAACACTCTGCTAATAATTTGAAATAATTTGAAATACAGACAAGAACTTTTCATTCCCTTGAACAGAACTTCTCACTCATCTTTAATTAAGCTCCCATACAAACAAGACTGGCCCTCCAAGACCAACTCTCAGGCTCAGGATTGCCACAGGCAGACATTTCAGTCCTCCTGCTCAAAGTTATTTTTCTCTCCTGACCAGAGGAAAAATAAAACTATCTGCAAACACAGAGTGCAAGCACCTCAATAGATGTGGCAGAAGCAGGGGGCTTAACTTTGGAGTTGAATTGTTCATCTGCTTCAGCATTAACCCACGATCAGGGGATCAATTCAACTGTCTGTTTTGCTGCAAATTTCAGCACATGTTAGACAAGATGCAACGGATTCCATCCCTATCCATGAAGTAAGTTGGCAGTGCTACTTGCCTCCTTTCGAGGTGAGCAGGAACTGTACAACTTCAAGACTGGGAAAGGTGACAGCAACCAAATACATACTAACATAATAGCCTAGAAAGACTAAGGGTCTTGTTTTATTACTGCTCACCATCAAAAGGGCTGCAGGTTCCAATTGACTTCAATGTTTTGCCAGCCTTGTCTCAAGGTACCTTTGTCAAGTTGCTTTACATACACTGGTAGTTACCTTTGCCTCAAAGGAACAGCTTAGCTGCAGGCCCCCAGCTGCACTGAACGAATGCTCTCTCTTCCAGGCCTAGACTAGTTAAAACTGGTAGAATTGCTCTCATAAGCTGTCTGCTCATGTGGTTTGTGCAACTGCATTTCACATGGCCTTGGAGCCATCTGCTGCTGATGTCAGCTGTATAACATTCATCTCAGAGTAATGTGCCACTTTCTAATTCTTAATAACAGTCATCTTTGCAGCTCTCTCCCTATGACCCACAATAGGGAAGATTAAATACTGAAAGACCAGGGCTAAGTGACTTGCTGAAGTTTGGATGAAGTGCTACAACAGCAGCAGGAATCACAATCCACACTTCAAAGCTGTATTTACTGAAAATTCGTCCTTTTTTGACCATCCTTAGTCTGGTATGCATTCATTGGAAAGTGCAAAGCATAAGGCTGCAGTTATGCTGTTTTTATCTGCCCTGCATTCCTGTTCGAAGAACCTGTAACAGGCATTCGGTTGCATCTCTCGTTATATACAGCTGTTTCCAAGGAGGAAATATTGGAATTTTTTATTTGCCCTGAACTTGATTCATGCAAGCTTAACCTTCTTAAGATCAATATTTGTGAAGCCGAGGCTCAGATTCCCTTTGGCTGTATGGAAACAGAAATTCAGGGGAAACAGAACTGGACTTCCTAGTAGGAGATGTTCCTGCCCCATTTCATGTAAAAAGAGGAACTTCTCTATTCTCAAGTAAAGCTTTTGTTAGGTTCTGCTGAAGTTGGCAGCTTCCTTTTTTTTCTGTTCAGACCATTTCCCTTCCTTCCACTCCCCCATCTGGTTTACCTTTCGCCCATTTCTTACATAATTCTGCTTACTGATGTGCTTGACTATTGTCATTATATCAACTCTACTGCAAATTTACACAACTACAAATGCTTGTGTATGTGTATATATTTACATGTTTGTATTGCTTTGGTGTGGACAGTGGAGTAGTATTTTCACTACAAGTGAAATTTAGCTGGCCGTGTGCATGCTGCTGCAGCGCGTGGGGAGGCAAATGGCAGCTCATGGCTGAATTATAAAAGCGGTGGCTGGTGGGTAACGCAAGGCCCAGATAACTTGTTTGCCCTCAGTACTAAAACAAGTAGTGTCAGGAAACCCTTGATTGCAGACAAGCAGCAACAAAGATCTTGATGAACGGACAAAAACTAGCACCCAGAGCTGAAAAGGACAATTGTAATGATTCATCTTCCCTGATCTGCTCTTTACTGTTGTCTTAAAGGTGAGTACTAGATTCAGGGCTCCAAGATCTCCCTGGTAAAGAAAGAAGGTGAGAAATGAGACGGATGAATTTTGTCAAGATTAAGGGCTTCCCTATTGGGGGTAATCTTTCTATGCATAGAAGGAAAGAATAATCCCAAAATCCCAGTCTTGATCTTTGGATTATGAAATGAGACAAAATAAATATTAGTGAGTAAATCAAAGGTCATTAAGAGCGCTTAGAGTAGTCACTTGAAACCTAATTCCATTTCTTCAGTCATTACCTTTGATTCTAACTAGTGCTGAACATCTATCCTGCGCACTCTCCAACTCAACCAAAGTTTTACAAGAGCCTAAATGCTAGAGGTTTTTTGTACCTGAATCTTGAATTAGCCTGCCATCGGCACGCAGTTTAAACTTCACTACAACCAGCAAGAATTCTACTGCTTTTCTACCGTTTTGGTTTTTTTTCTGGTTTATCCTTTCACAGATGGGAATACTTTATATGAATACAAAATTGATCTTGAAATGCTCCATTTAAGGTTCTTGAGAACAGAAAAAACAGCAACAAAAACCTGAAGTAGTCAAGGTGTGACAGATAAAAATAAGGAAACCCAACAGAATCTACAAAGGTATGATCTGTGAAGAATTGAGCAGTAAACAGTGATGTGAGCTTGGCATGATTTTTGTATTTGTATCTACCTATCTATACCCACTCATCTATCTATATATGAGATGTTCAGATTGGAAGTTGATGTGCAAGCCGAGACAGCAAACTCATGATCAGACTTTTAAAGGTTTACAAAACTAAGGAAAAAATGAGGTTTGAAGATTTGGTATCATACAGAGCACATACAAAAGAAAAGCTCTGAAACAAAATAAATGTTTTGTGTCTTAGTTCCAATGGACAACACTATGGAAATTTTTCCTAAGGAAACTTGCACCTTTGTAGGTAAAGCGTGTTTTATTTCCACGGTTTGGAAGCAGTTCAACTTTCATTTGATTGTGTCAATAAGGAAAGTGAAATCTTAAATACCTCTTATTGCACCGAGTAAGTTCAGCTCATAAATTGACACAGTTCAAATTTTCTTAGAGCAGGGTTTAAAAGCATGCACTAAAATCTCATTGACTTTTCAGTCAAATATAAATGTCTAATTTCTTTAAACACTTTTCAATCCATCAGGTTTAATGATAGTTACAACAAAAGATAATCAAAATTTCAACTAAATTCAGTGGATTTTCATGAGTCCCTAAGTGATTTTAGGTCCAAGATCTTAGATCTCACCCCGGAGAATAAAGCAAGAAGAGGCAAATACTCTAAAGCCACTGCCATCTCTGAACTCATCCAAAGACCCTGAGATCTGTTCTCCCCTCCCATGATTTCTGTGGTTTCAGATGCCACTAAATTGCTTTGAAAAAGCACCAAAGAGATTAGACCTCAGAACTGTGGTTTGTTATGCAAAAATTCTGACAAGATTTAACATGATCAGAGGCACTACAGCTTCTCTGTATGGTACACGGACTGCAGAAAACCCTCAAAGACCTACGGCTAGTGCTCTATTTCAGTTGTCAGTATCAAGTATATGATTATTAAAACTATGTGCAAGATGTTAAGATTTGGTTTAATCTTTGGCCTTTCATACATAAAAATTGTATCACATTAGCTTGACTCTCCTGCCTGGACATGTCTTTCTTGATAATGTGTGACTTGCATTAATGTAGATTTATCTACTAATTAAACTGAAGAACTGGTTAATGCTACCTATCACTTCAAATAAACCAAAACCTTGAAAATAAACAAACCCATATTTCAGGTAGGTCAAACGCTAGAAAGTGATGTCACACTCCAGAAACCACAACAAACAGAAAAAAAAGATGAAGATAAGAGGAAGGTAGAAAAACAATTACAAGTACTCTTAAAGGTGTAAATAGCACTGTCCACACATACTACCTTGAAGCCCCACTTATAAAACCTGCTTACATATGTTCAGTGTTTTGTAATGTTTAAGTCCACTTAAGCTGACTGTTTGGTTTTTTTTTTTTACTATATGATTTAACTGCCTTAGGCTGAACTGTGGGAAGTTTCCATAAAAAAGTTCACAGTTATTTTTGTTACACTTCTGCTATTAAAATATATTACTTGTCATAGTACTCCAATGCTCTCATGCATCCTTATTTTGAATTATTTGAAATTTTAAAGAGGAGACCACTATGCTGCCTGGGATATGCTGCTCACTGTGGCTGTGAAGTGCAGTTTAACTTGGCTAAGATGAATTCACAGCTGTGGGAATGCCATTTCTACTGCAGCAGCCCAACATTTAGGACTGAGATGAGCTCAGGCATAATATGCAACTGCCAAGTGCATTATTTTTTTCAAGGACATAGCATGTCCCTTGTACCAACACAGCTCAGGCACCATTCCCTCCAGCTTCTTCGTTCCATAAAAGGAACAGACATAAACAACGATCGTGCTGCCTCCCTAACTAGAGAGGTTTCAGGAGCCTGTGAAATGTACCCTTAATTCTGTATAGTATCCCAATAAACAAGCTGTATTGTTACTGCTTTGGGTTTTTATCAGCTTCTATTAGCTAGCAGGTGAAAACTCGCCAACATGATCACAGCTAGTTTAGGATGCCAGCAGAAATATTCCAAAGAGGAATTGATCAACAATAATTAACATGAGGAGCAACTACTACACCAGCAATTGCTAGGAGCATCGTGTCACCACTCTGCTTCTCCTGCAACTTGTGTGTTTCACCCTGAGCGTGAATTTTAGAGTACTGATATTCTAATTATGTCCAACACTGCCTCAGGGGTTAGACTGTCAAATAAATGACAGTTTGCTCAATTAAACCTTTGTGGCTCTTGGCTCATATAATGTTTCTTGGTAGGGGTTACTGTGGAGATTAAACATGTTCTCTGCAAAACCTAGACTGTAGCAGAGAGAGCACCAGCTTCTTAGGTGGAGCTCTGAGTATGCAATGGCACTGTCACTGCCTCTTATGGCAGTATCTGCTGTCAAAGCAGACAAATTTAGTATATAGTGTTGCCTCTGCTGACACTAACATTGTTTTGCCTGTCAGGTGACAAATACCAGCCACCTTGGCACCAGCTTCTCAACAGAAAAAGAAATTCCTACTGGAAAAAAATCTGAAAGTGTTGGGAGCACAGGTATAGTTGTGGTCCAGCTTCTTTCATTTGCACAAACTCGAGCTCCAGAGCTTACAAAACCTTTCCTTCAAAATCTGTCCAGTACATTACAGGGAGTTATTCACCTCATGAAGTGTCTGTCTTAGAATGACAAATGAAAAACCTCTGTCTCTCTCTACAGATGAGCCAGAAGAAAAAAAAAAACCCAGAAAAGGCATTTCTTCCCCACACAAAAGATGAGCCTAACCCTGCAACAAAAATTAAGTCTGACAGTGATGGCAAGTGGGGATGACAAGGAGGAGAAAGCAAAGGTTGCACAGCTTTTTCCTCAGCTTGTTTCATAGACAGCCTTGTAAAAACAGCAGGCTTCTTTCCCTTCTCTTCTTTTTTTTTCCCCTGCAGAAAAACTAACCCTTGCAATCTTTCCTCAATGCATTTCAAATCTAGAAAAGTTACAATGAACCTAGTTCTTAATAGCGATTAAGTGTGGAACTTCCTGGGCTACGCAGAGCTCCTGATCATTTCCTTGTCCTCCAGTATGGATGGAAAGGAAATGTTTTTTTCTCAGGCCAGCAGAAGCCACACACAGGGAGACAACACAGTGCAGCCCTCTGGCAGAAGTTGTGTGCCTGCCCCTACAAGGTGCATTGCAGGAGACTTCTAAATTAAGGTAACTATGAATTTGAAGATACAAAAAAAGTTACAATTACATGTATGAAAGACTCAAAAAACAGTGGCACGTATATGTAGGCCACAGAGTTCCATGTGGTTCTCCAAAGCAGCAAGTGCTCAATGGTTCTGAGGAATGTACCAAATTATATATTCCAACTGTGGTTGTGTTTACGCACTATTACAAGTGAGGAAATTCCTTCCTGACCAAAGGTGATGATACTTCATGCTTTGAAATATCTGAATGCAAATGACTGGATAATTTTTATGTATTACTGTACAGCCACAAGCAACTTCCTACTTCTCATAAATTTCTTCAAATCTTTAACACTGAATTCAAGAGTTGAGGGAAATATTAAATCCTGACAAGAAATTACTTACCACAACATCAGAATGGCAACATCTGATCTACTTTTCTTTAATAATTTCATTTTGGAGCACTAACATCCAACTTATGCATTCTTCTGGAACTGTTGTGCTCACATTTCCAGGTTTGCACAGTAATAGGAATGAAGTGGTTCTCATTCCTTCCAAATAAGATTCTCTACAATTATCTTCCCCTCCTTACCCCTCGTATATCGACTTTTGATTTTCTATGCACCTAGTCCACCACGAAACCAAAGATATCCTCATTGTATTTTTAAAGGACTATTTGTCTACTATCTTAGCCAATGCTCTGGACTTTGAACTAAGAACGGAAGAGAAGCCATCAGCTGCTACAGCTTCAGCTGCACACACCAGAGCTTTTAGCTGAACATGTAAAGGCTCTGATTCTCTGTAGACTGAATAGAGTGTTGCAGAAATTCAAGCCAACCAATTACAAACATTATTATTTTCTTTAGTGAAGTGACTGAGGCTTTACAAGCAGAGTTTTGGCAGCAGCAAATAAATGGACTATCATTAAGGACTCAATAGTTGCAGACTTTGTTTCCACAAAACCAAAGCTATTTATTGCATTAATGCAGAAAAGGGATTAAAATGCAAAAGAATATATACTGTAGGCCTCCGGCAAAATATTAGCAAATTTGGAAAAAAATCCTTGCCAATATTAATGATGAAACAATGTAGCTGGAAGTACTACTGATCTAAATCCAAATGTAAGAGCTCAAGGATATTCTGATTCAAGTCCATAGTCTTGTTACAGTTTGTATAGGAATAGCAGTTTTATATCAATCTCCTTCTGTACCTGGCTATGCATAGGGTAACCAATAAATCTTCAAAATATGACTACGTAGCACCTAGCACTCCTCACCGTGGCAACAGTGCTCTTTGACAAATACTCGAGTTCATACAGGGTTACCAGTTTAGCTGCTTTTGCCAGAGTGACATTAACTATACAAATGAGATTCAGTTATGCAGATTTAGGCCACTGAGAACTAGCACTTGGGTGAGACTGGTGGAATATCAGCTCCATTGCTTAGAATGCTCTCTACAGGCAACAAATTTGGGTATTCTTATGCTTATAGAATCAGAAAGCTCATTTGGACAATGCTGGCATCAGTGGGCCTGTTCCACAGACACATTTAGCCCAGTTGGTCCACTACAAAAAATGAGAGCAGGAAATAGGGCACAAGTATCTCCCTTGTGAGCCTCCTCCCTCTCCTTGCCCTGCTCTTTTCTTGAGATCGCAGAACTGTGTGCAGCCATCACAGGCAGCATGTGTTATATGTCTTTGCAGTCAAAGGCAGGATAACAGCCAGAAACCAGAGTCTGCTCAGCCAGTGACATGGTATATTAAAAAGCCTTCCAGCTTCTGTTTCAAAACAAAGAAATCTTGATAAGCCTGAAGCCAGCAGCTGCTGCCAGCACCATGCTGCCGTCCTTACCTTGGGGACACCTGCTGAGCTGCTGTCTGTTTAATATTACACTAAAACAGCTGCTTTCCAGATAATGAATTACGGATCTCCAGTGAAGCTGTGATATTCAGGGAGCTGGAGAGGACAAGGTTTGGAAACTGAAGAACCATTTGGATTAACGGTCTGCCATGCTGGGAAAAAAATAACTCACTGATGGCTCTGTGATTTGTTTGAGCCCCAATCACATAACAGAGGGAATCAGGGGGGCATGGCAAGTGATGCCTCCTCCTTCCTTACCTATTTTTTTTTATTGAGAGTAATTAGGTGAGTCTGAAAGCCCCTAAAAGGGCATACAAATCTAAAATGAGGGAAAAAATACCAAAGCTATGAGCTGTCATGGCTTGTGACTGCAGCTAGTATTACTGCCCTAGCATTAAAGAGGCAGAAAGTTACTTTCTACCATTATTTTTAAATGGTCCACAGTGTGAAAGTGAAAACTTATGACACAGCAGTAAACTACTGCCTTCAAGGTCTGATCTCTGCAAGTTACTTCTCTCTGAGAGCTCGATCTACAGTCTCTGAAACAAATCTGCAAGCACTTGCCAAACAGACACAGATCCTCCAGCCTTCCAGTGAGATTTAGTAATTCTCTCACCTTGTTTAATTTAAAGTTAGGGGATCTGGGTATTTAGGTAGAAGAGCATTTGAAAGAAAATGATCCTAAAGTAGTAAGAATGCCTGCAAATGCGTAGTCGAACATCTGTAAGACTTAAATGCTCCTGTTTGCAGATACTCTAGCCCTGTTCATGTTAAAGTCTAAATAAGAATGAAGGCTGACTCTCAGAAGGAGGCAAGACAGTAAAAATGCTCTTCACACCATACACCTTGTCCTAAAACAACTTATCCTAAAATCAGCTCCATCCAGTCCTATTCTGGTACTTCTCTGTCCAATTGAAAGTGCTCAACACAGCTCACACTGCCTTTTTCAGACAAGGATTTGTTACACCACAGTAACTGCAAAACAATCTTACACAACTATATACAAGTGGAAGTAATTTGTGTCCTTTAGCTATTAACAAATAAATTAAATTTAAAAATATGTTCAGTTGCTGGAATATGCTTATCATATAGAACTAAAAGATGGTGACCTGGGGGAACAGGCACAGAGAGGTTAAAACTACTTTCCAAGGTCATATTGTGCATCAGTGGGGAAATGCCTTCTCTGTTTTCAGTTGGTTTGGTTTGTTGGTTTTTTCTAAAAGCTTTCAAATTCCACAGTGAGAAATTCCTACATACCAGTGGAGAACTGCAACAGAGACACTAAATGATTTCCAGCATGATGTGTGATATTGGCTAGCAACTAACAGAGCCAGGAATGAGAAACAGAACGACCACATCCAGGCAACCTGGATTAATCAGACATCGATTCTCATAAAGCAAGGAATACTGTTTGGAATGTCAGTCGTGTGCAACTGCAAAAGCAGTGCCAGCCCTAGAAAGCAGAAAGCAAAGAATGAGAGAGAACAAGCTGAACAGCATGAAGATTGTTTCTCTCAGCACAGGATGGAAAGCAAGTTGCTTTCTCACCAAAGCAGTGCTCTTGAAATGAGAGAGTCATATTAGAAGTTAGGAGTGTATTGTGCCTCAAAAACCTGACCCCTTGCTCAGCAGCCCCAGTGGTTGCCTGGCACCTCCTCTATTTGGAGAGCTTTAACTGGTGAGCTGAAGTCACCGCTCTCTCAGCAGCATACGCATGGCTCATTGAGAGGCACAGCGGTGTGTTGGCCAACTCTGCCTCTCAAGCACTACACTTCTTGGCAACGCTGGCCTCTCTGGCTGCTGAATCCCAGAGTCCTGTGGAGAGAGTGGCCTGGATCGTACAAAAGCCCAGATACTGGTTGGATAAAGCCCCAGTTCCACTCGGATTTTCATATTGATGGGGGAGATTTGCACCAGAGCCACATGGCTCTGGAAGTCACATGCTGAGCAACAGACACAACTCTGTGGTGCCCTGCCAGCTCCTTTCATGTCACCAGGCCCACAGAGTCCAGCACACTGTTTCCTGGAGTCTCTGACTGCTCAAAGTGGCAGAGTGTGCAGCCAGGATTCAGACGGCCTGTGGGCTCACCCTCTATCCAAATGTCTTGCTTTGATCCCAGGTATCTCACTGCAACATGTTTGCACCTTGCTGCATCCCAAAGCTATGGAATTAACTTATTTGCAGGGGTTTTAAAACTAATTGCTAGTTGAGGAAACAGTCCCAGAAAATAACACTCTCACTGTCTCAAGAGGTAACAATTATCCAGCCCCTTTTCTTGCCTCATCATGAGGCTTTTGTTCTATTTTCTGTGCTGGAGTATCCACCAAATATGTGGATAAGGAACTTAACAAAACAAAAAAGGGTCAAGTCATTCTGCCTGGGCTTCAGAGTCGGCAGTAAAGCCGCATACCACCACAATTCCTAGGTCCATCTAATGCTGGAGGTATCCAGCTCCTCTTCCCTCTCTGCTAGCCAGAACTGGTAATGTATGGTTGACAGGAAAAAGTAGTAACATAACAGCAACATCATAGTGGCCTCTTTTCAACCAAACTGTCCTAGATGCAGAGCACTGTCATCTCCAGTCCTGGCATTTATTTCCCTCAGGCATGGATTGAACGCTTTCTTTCACTGAGATAACCTCTCTCAACTTCCTTAACAGATATAAAGCCACTCACTCTGCGAGCCCATCAGAGGAGGAAAACAACCAGGCATGGATAGAAAAGAGCAGGAGAGGTAACAGAGCTCAGGCCCAAATCTTGCGTTTAGCGTGGCCAACCCTGGAGGTCCACAGAGACAGAAGATCTGAGCATAATAAAAGCAGACACTGAAAGTCTCATAGGTCAACATCATGTAAAAATGACCTAATTGGCAGCCATCAGATATCCTGAGGTTGCTGGGTGTGGGCTGCTGCGCTTAGGCAGCAGCTATCAGGCTCCCTCCCAGGAGTGGCAGCCGCATCACTTGTCTGCTGCACATGGCATTTTCCCCAGCAGCTCTGTTTGCTGAACACAAAGAGCAAGCTCACAACATTAAAGAACATCCCCCTCCTTTGAAGCTGAGATTGTTTGGCTTGCCTGACTACAAACTAAAACTGTGCCTTAATCATCCAGCTTTGAAGTCCTGTAAATCTACAGTTGCTGCAAAGTAAGGACCACTTGGCAATAAAACATTCATTATTCTTTTTTTTTTTTTTAATTAAACAGGAAAAGGCTTTGCTAGAGCTGAAACTTTTTTTTTCTCCCACTAAAAATCAAGGGGCAGGTGAAAAATCAATGATAACTTGCCAGATCAGACACTGTTCTGACTGTATGACATTTTATAGCCCAATTTTGGTAGTGTTGAGTCAGTGCTTAAGCGAATGACCAAAGGAAATCAGAAATTTTAGTGTAGGAAAGTATATGAAAGAAAAGTTGGTTTTAACAACAGGCTGCAGAGGTTGATAACTGCTTTTCATTGTTTTGATGCCTTATTTATGGTGTAGGGAGTGATGTAACTGGTAGGACTTTAATGGTGCTTAAGACTGGTAACAGAAGAAATAAAGGAGTCCTTACTTGTACCTTTCCAGAACCTGTCATTGCTGTAGGTTTTACCATAGGGTAAGAGTAGGCTATTTGCAGGAAATCTCCACAGGCACAACAGTCTGAAAAGCAAAGGATGTACAGCATTGTACCCCGGCTTGGCTGTTTCATTTCAAGGGTGTTTGGAAGCTGTCTTAACCCCCACAAAAACAAGTGGAGAATTAATTTAAAACACAATGTAGCCTGGCCTGAAATACTAGTGAGAAGTTAAAATAGAGCACAGTGAGAATAAAGCTCACTTGGGGAGAAACATGCTTCAACCACAACTTGGTACAAACATTGTCCAAAGAGCTGAGGCAAAACCCTGCCCAGAATTTCAGGCTACAAGACTTTGGAGAATCAGGTCCCAGTTTCCAGCTCTACTGGCCACTTCCGGTATTAATGTGGGCAAGTTTTCTCTCAAAGTTGAATCAAAAGTGTTTATCTGGGACTTTTCTTTCCCATGTGATCAATATTTCTGGACAGGAACTTGTTCATGGCCCAATTCCTGTTCCTAGGTCATCTGAATCTGTGGAAAGGAGATCACACACAAACCTCACTGCTCTTTCTGGCTTACTCCTTCCCTGTTCAGAAACACAGAGAAAAGCAAGGACAGACCCACTGAAGTCTGTGTCTACTATAGTTTTCATGTACTCACATATTTGATGCTATGCCTAGGGCACTGTGTAATCATTTCATGCCTTTTAATGACCACATTTTCTTACTGGGAAGAATCTCCTTACTCATATCACAGCAAAAACCTCTACAAATGAAGTGCTGTCTGGAAGGGAGCTAGAAGGGATTGGCTCAAATAACTGAATATAACATGGCTCAAAACTGGCAGGAGTTCAGCCTCTTCAAAGCAAGATTAGTAATAGACTGATGTTAACCAGCTCATGGAGATGCCCAGCTACCTCAGCAGTCTCCATTCAGACACCTATGTTCTCTCTTCATGCTTTGACACTTTCCTTCCCAGACTGTCCTGAATGCAAGTGGAGAAAGGTTAGCACAGAGCAGAATGGGCATCAGAGGGAAGCAGGATCCCTACCTTGCCAATGCACCTGGACCTGAACTGCTAGATGGATTTCGCAGATCAGATAGATTTTGGCAGAAGCAGGCCCAGAAAGGCAACACCCTTTACCATTTTCGGTGCACCAAGGTGCTTTTAGGGCAAAGCTATTTGGGGTGTCCAGTTAGCTGCAAATTTTCACATTGGTAGTAACTCACTAAGAATACAACTGGTTTCCGTTACCTGAACTTCCCTCAGTCATCTCTTTAAGACGCAGATTATGCCCATGTTGATTCTGGTTTAAAAATGTTCACTTCATGGACTCCTCTTGCTTGCATAGGCTGCACAACAAGCTAATGCTCCCAGTGTCTCACTGCCTTCCTATGCATGCAAGACTTTCTCACAAGGTTGAGCCTTAGGGTTAAGCAAATCACAGCCACTGCACTGTGCCACCAGTGGTAGTTCCCAACAGATGCAACACCCCTAAGTCCAGACCTACAGTCACAGCTCTTGCTGCCTCTGGAGGCTTAGTCCTCTCCCATGCCAGCTCAGCATCTGCCCCCATGGGTGGGAATGGCAAATCATAACAAGGAAGAAACAAAGATCAGTCAACTAAGTAAAGGATTTAGCAGTGAGTGGCTGATCCCCGGCTTCAAACTGTAACCTTTAGAGGGTCACAGTGATTCGTCCTGGATGTCTAAAGCTGGGGTCCTAGCCTAAAGGGACTGCATCTAATAATCACAGCTTCTTACCATGGTGGGGCAGGGAACATCTCACTGCAAATAGACAGGTATTCAGCAGGATGCACACACTCTGCTCTTGTAGGAGGCATCAGAACTGGGCAAGTTTATCTTCAGGTGCACCTGTCAGAACAGCCTTACTTACGTTCCCTGGCTGTACCACCAGCCCTTTCCTGCAATGTCTTCTGCAGACACAGGCAAGGCAGGCATCTTTCCTCAGTGTCTCTCTAGAGACACGTTCCTACTATGACATATGCTATAAGGGTAGGAGCACTGGTCAGCTGAGCGTCCCCACCAGATGAGCAAAAAGAGGGTGCAAATATTGTCCCATGCCCACATGTAAAGTGGCATGTATATGTACACATATACAACAACATTCTAAAACAACCTTAGCACAAGTAAATTAAGAATTCAGTTATAATCTTTTCTCCTTTCTAATAAGAACTTCGCTGATGTGACTCTAGCCTATAAGAATTCCTGAATGATTGTATACTTTTGTGCACGCACCCTGAAATTTTGCTCAACAAAATATCAAAATTTGGTAACAGCAGCTAGTTCTTTTTCTACAATCCTTTTAAGGTTAAAGAAAGCAAATCTGCATTTCTTCAAAACCTTTCCTTCAACTTGAAATCTGTGGTGAAAACCTATAGAAATCCACCTTTTAGCTATGCCTTAGAAACAAATTATAGTCTAACAAGGAACTGGGGAAATACATACATTAAATAAAAACATATATATATATATAAATGCTTAGCAAGGTAACTAAGTCAGATTCCTCAGATCCCCCTGGAATTGATGCCTGTCTCAACTACAAGAAATCACTGCTATTTGCCTTTATGCAAAACCCACATCTGGGCTGCTGGCTAGAAAACAAGTATCACAATAAAGACACATGCAATGGAATAAGAAAAATATGAGCAATGTGTTTCTCTGTTAGGAGTTTATTATGTTGTCAATTTTTATAATGCTAAAGGCAAACTGCCCTCCTGAAGACTTTTATACCTACCTGGAGGTAAAACAACCACATTCCTGGAAATGCCTACACAGCTATTCTCAAATCAAATCTCACAATAGCAAGTTGAAAATCTGTGTGGAATTATGTACTCAGGTAGCCCTACATAGGAAATATGATAAGAGAAAATATGCTTTTCCTTCATTAGATATTATTATTTCAATGTAGGTTGTTTTCTTTTGTTTGTTTGCGTTGTTTTTTTTTAAAAAAAGCTCTTTTTGTACAAAAGAAACAATACTAAAGCATTTCTCAGCTGTCTAAACTTATCTGGAAAAACAAATATACACAGACATTACAGATATTCTGTTGTTCTGTTCTACATTAGGAATTCCATCTCTGTGCAAAACCTACGCTCCATGTTTAAAGAGTTAAACATTCTCTCACTTAGTCAGCTCTACCGAACGTAAAATGCAAGATAATAACATACACTGTATCTTGAACCAAAAATGCACACAGCATAATAAACCCCCATGCTAACCTACCAGCAGTATGAATAGATCCATTCCCACTGCTTGTTAATTCAAAATAAATCCTTTACTGTGATTTAAATCAAAGCAGACAACACTAAACACACCAAAAACATCATGACTTACCCTTTCGGAGACACTTGCTTTTCTTAAGATATTTGGCAGTAAAAAACGGCATGGCTGCGACAATAAGGTTTCAGCCAAAGTTGACCTTTTATTACCAAGTGCTAAGAGCAAAATGACTGCATGAAGGATAGAAAGCAGATTATTATACCAGATTTTTAAAATGCTCAGTGATGAGCAAAGGGAATTCAGTGTGGGATAAAGTATGTCAAGTTGCACGGTGGGGATTGCAGATATCTTTCTGCTCATTAGCACTGCTGTTCGAGTTATTTAAAGTGTGCTCGGGGGAAATGAGGACAATTTCCATGACAATATGTACAGTATCATATAAGGAGGAAGCATTTTTTTCAGGCAGAACTTCTCAGTTTCTCAGCTGCTACAGCAACCAGCAATATGTTGAAAAGGAAAGGAAAAAAAAAACCCACATCAGGTTTGGATAATATAAAATATGTGATTCTATTAACCAGTTCTTATCTAGAGTAGAAAATGTATCACTATAAACGTTCTGTCATGTCACTGGGCTATCCCTTCGTTTTCTTCCTAGGCACTTCTGGGAAAAAAAGGAAACTTTGCTAAGCAGTTAAAGAAATCATCAGGAGGTTTTGATTCCAGGCAGTCACTCCACTACCCTATGCTTCAGTTTCCCTATCTTTCAAATGAGGTGACAATACAACCATGTTTGTATATGTGAAAACTTTGAGGCTCTTGGGCAGTAAGTACTAAAAGAACAAGTGCTTAACCCCATTGCTTTGTTCCTCTGGGTTATAGCTGTTTATCTTTCCTCACTGTGCCATGTTGCTTTTAGAACCAAAGGCTGCCTAAAGATCTCATGCTTTTATACAGCCAAGATGATTTGATTTGGAAATTCAGTCTTATTCTTGTTGCTTCTGCTGCTCCTCTGGAGAACTTAAAGCAATTTAGTACTGATTTCATATCCTTTCTAATTCCATAAAGTTGGGACAGTACATTTAATGGCAATGATGTTTATCCATGCCTGCCTCCTCCTAGTCATCTACCTCTAGTTTACTCAACTGGAACATGCTGCTTGGGAAAGCAACACCTCTACCCTCGCTCCTTAGAATATAAAGGACAATGCCGGAAATTTGACCATGCAATCTTGGGCACAAGTCTTCCTGTGTGTAATGACTAGAAGATGGGACTCGCTCTTTTAAAAGCTCAAGGACTTGTAATGGAAAATGTGTAAAAGCAACAGATCTATACTTCTGTGGGTGCTTCTGCTCCTAACGTTTACTGCTTTCAGCCTTTGGGATATTACCAAGTCATCAGGGCAACTGGGATGCAAGTAAGCAGGGAGGGAGAATATTTATAACCTATAACCAATAACCTATTGACTGGCTGGATTTGAAGTCAGCTTTCTAGACTAGCAAAGTAAGTGATCCAAATGAAACTAGTACTTGTCTTATAAAGTACAGGAATATACAATTCTATAATGAAGACCGCGTAAAGTAGGGGTACACTTCACAAGGTAGAAAGCTAATAGCAGGGCCTTTCTTTGAGCCATTTGTTGTCATGGTACAAATATATATAATTATTTTTTGGGAAAGTGAAGTTTCATGCTTGAGGAAAATCCATGCAGTATGCAATCTGAAAAACTTCACTATGGGTTACTCTTAATAAACCCTGCAATGCTCAATAGAATGCCATTATTCCTGCATCTGTAACATCACACCAAAAAAACCCCTCCAAGTCTCTGCTCTTTCATTAGATTGCGTGGATATTAGCTAACAAGCTTTCAGACGCACAAACAGTTCTCCTAGAGGAAACTCCAAGGTAAGCCTAGGTTAACTTCACTATGTTAACCTATTTGAGTGGGGCGTGGAAAAAAGGAGGGGGCTATTGTGCACCTATGGAGCAGAGAGGAAAAGTAGAAAGGAAAGAGGTGAGAAAAGAGTCCTTGAGTCCAATACCATCTGCTTCAGAAACTAGAAAAGTCTTGCACACATTAATATGCAGGTACCCACTACATCTGTTCCATCCATGATCAGACTGGCATACATCTCTCAAAGACTGATGGACATCACTATACATGAATATGGAAGGAATTGATCTAGTAAAACATAACTACATTTAATTTGGAAACAATGCCTGATCCTATCTCATGTCATCAAAGAGGATTCAGAATTTCTCCTAGATATAACACAAATTTATGGCCTCACAAATCTTTTCACAGATCTGGATGGAAGTATTACAGGGGGATGTGTGTGTGTGCGTACTTTCCATTAGTGCTAATTCCTTCCAGAAGATTTCAAACAAAGATTTACACTAGAATATGGTTATTTTGAAGAAGAAACTCAGCAGTCAGGATGAACTCTGTGTTCATCCCTGAACCTCATGACACTTCCTCCTGCTATGGTGTGGTACATGCGACAAGATGTCATACCCAAAGAGCCCTTGGAACATCCCCTTTATCCTTCAGCTTCCTCTTTACCAGCAGACATGCCTCCCACACAATGACACATCAAGCTGGAGCTTCTGCCAAAGTAAGCCTGCCTTTTTGCTCACAGAAAACTGAAAAAAAATCAACAAAACCAACCCCTAAAAAACGACGTAGTAGAACCACAACAGTATAAGGGAATTCCCTTCTCCACCAGCTTAATACAGGATCAAATTTAGACTAATGTAGTAACCCCCCCCGGCTGCCTAAGAATCTGGCCCTTTAATGACCTTGCACAAAATCCTACTGCTTTTAACCCCAATACCCTTATATTCCATCTCATCTCCAACTCACTCTGCCCTCAGAGCTAAAAGCAGAGGTTGCCCATCCTCCTGTTAGACTCGCAATTTCCAGGGAGAACTTTGAACTTATGCAAACAAACATTTGTGTTTCTAGGGCAATGAAACACAGGCTCTTTCTCTTCCACTCCCCACCTCCTACTGCCACAACTGGTACTCACTCTTGAAGAATCCTAAGACCTCGTATCTTCCTGATGGGGGAACGGCTTATTCTTTATCCTCTAGTATTTTTCTGTTGCTCAGGCTTTCCTTTTTCAGCTCTCTCAACAGACAGAGCTCAGGTGAAAATTTCTATCCTAACAAAAATCTGTAGACACCAAGAACAGACTGAATAGTATCCAAACCCTTAAACATTATCATTCAGCCAGATTTCAGTCTGTTTCCTTTAGTAATGCTTTCAGAAAATATTAGATACAACCAGGACCACAAGAAATCTAAATATTTCTCTGTTATGTATCATCAGTCCAAAAATACATTATTATATAGTTATCAGATGCCTCTTCCTTCGATCCGTCTCCCTCCCTCAACTTCAAATCCTAGTTCACAGAGACTGACTGCAGAGTGCACAGAGCACCTTTGTTGTTAGCAGCTGGCAGGCCAGTAAGGAGAAAAGCACCTGTAACTCTTAATACCACATTTTCTGTAATAAGTTTCAGTATCAGGTTTCAAATTGCTTTACAAAGAGGCAGAATCATCTTTCCCATCTTACAAATGGGAATTGTAGAAAGAGACCATGACTTCTGTACAATCAGCTCAAGATTAAAAAATGGGAATAAGAGGGAGATTTTTCTGAATGTAAGTGATCAGAATTTCATTTTTTTTGGTTCCCCTTCTCTCTCTCAGTGGCCCAAGAAGATTTCACCACTTTAGAGGAATAGTGACTGACATCAAACATGAAAATTGCCGCTTTCTATTAAAGGCCATTAGTTGCGGCCACATGTCGGAATTTTCCACTGGATTACAGCCTTGGGAGACTTTCTGCTGTTATTTCCCACCTGGGCAAAGTTAGCATGACACTCAGAGAGAAAGGCAGTGAGACTCTACCTTATTGTTAAAGCATCTGATCACAGCCTATGTGATAAGACTACATGTCTCTCTTAGCCCTTGAATGCAGGGGATGCCAGGGACTGGTGGGGAAGGAGAAGCAGAGGTGGAGCAGTTACCCTCCATTACCCAATAACATTTTGCTCTAGAACAGCAGGTGATGGAGAAGCAGATGGTCCCTTCCTGACTCCACCACTGTTTCCAGGCTAGAGAGGGACCAAGTCTCTGCAGCCCAGCATGGTAAACAAGCAGGTAGGTAGTCATCAGAGGATGGCATGGCCACACGCTGGGCAAAAGCTATCGTGCTACACGAGCCTCAACAGAGGAAGGATTCTGCGTGACTGCAATAATACCCCAGTCTGCTGCCGTATCTCCAACTTCTATCAGATGGAAGGAGCATACACTCAGGCTACCCATTTAAAAAGATTTCACCCCCTTGCAAAGTGACCAGGAAAGATTTCTATCTGTTGCTGATTGGGCTGAGAAAAGCAAATTTTAATTTTTTTTTTTTTTTTTAAACTTCCAACAGTTTAGAATTCAGCCTGCCCTAAAACAAGTAGGGTCATTTCAGTCTGTGACCACATACATAAATTGTATCTGGAAAACAAAGGAATCTCAGGTCAATTAAAAAGATCTTGTGGCTACAATATTCTTCTGGGAAGATGCCATCTACATATGCTTATTACAGCCACATAAATCCCACCCCTTCATTTGCCTCAAGCAAGTAATTGTCTTTCAAAGCAAGCAAAATAATTATTTTTCCAACACACTTGTCATCATTAATTACGGCCAGAATAGCCAAGTAGGAGCTCATGCCCAGGCTTTTAAATGCTTGTAGCTAGTTAGCATGGCTGCCTGTAACTTTACAGCTTTTTTTGCAGTATTAACATTAACATACTATGGCTTCATTAAATCAAGGCACTCAGTGATGAGCTAAGTGTGATTCATCTGCAGAACATTTAGACCCCTCATGCTTATCTGTTCCATAGTGAGAATGGGGTTTAATTTATGCCTGCGCTGGGGGTATATTCAAGCACCGCTGGCTGTATTCCTAACATCACATTAAAGCAAACACGTTCCAATGAAGAAAAGATTTTTAAAACACGAAGACAGGATTTTTCAGAAATTAAATGCCGAAAGTCCACTGATTTAGAGGCATTTCACTTCTCCACTGGCCACCTTTGTAAATCTCTGTGGTATTAGGCTGTGAACATGTGACATAAACTTCCTAAAAAACAGAATGCAAACTTTGGCCTGGCTCCTGTACTTTACCCGAGCCAAGTCTCCCGCTGAAGTTGATGGGATTTTCCCTGCATAAAGGCTACAGAATTTGCCCTACTTTTTTCTTTTTCTTTTTTTCTAGTTTAACAGGGTGGGGGGTGTGGGAGGGGAAGAGATGGTATTTCCCTAGTACATCTCTGTATTTCTTCTGCTTACTTCCTAAACTCCCTAAGCTATGAGAGTGAGGTGTTGAAAAAGTATCTGATACAGGAGATTACAATGTAGTATGAAGTTCACACATAGCTTCCAGAAGACATTTTTATCTTAATTGATTTTTCAATGACATGCTTCTAAACTAACAGCAACTTTTGTTTGTCAAGCAGCCTGCACACAATCTGGCTTGTGAATCATTGCCACTCCAGATATTCACAAATTTCAGATCAGTCCACCAAGATCAGGAGACTGACTTGCAATCAAAGGGAAATTTTCTTTATTAATTAATTGTCTTCTAGTTCCATAGCCTTTACAGATCCTAGTTGATATAGTTATTTTAAATCCACAAGCAGAAAGAGACTTGTTTTTTATTAATGAAAGCTGCAAGTTTTACATAATTATAGTATTCAGAATTAGAGCTTTTAAAAGAAAACACATACATAATGAGACAGAGCATATGAATTCAGGCCTATGTATTTCTGAACAGGAAACCCCACAGCTTTGTTACATTTTTCTTAATTCAAGTTGCAAATGAAATAAATTAAATTATGTAGGCACCTAAACTAAAATGAGAACAGAAATATATCTATAGCACTAACAAAGTGGAACAGTGCTTAGTTAAACGATATTGATACAGCAAACTGATTCAGTAACATATTTTAACTGCTGAAACTGAGTGCAAAGCGTGGCTTTTAGTGACACAGTAGATAAAATGGGACAGAATAAATCACTGTAAACCTGCAAGCATTATGAGAGCTTTGTTTATATGGTCAGCACAGGAAATAGGTGCAATTTTGCTGCTGGTCCAACTAGCAAAAAAGTTTAGCAGAGACACCCCAAATAGGATAATGAAAATAAAGGTCAATGACAGAGATAGGAGCTGAACAGAAAGATTGCACATGCAACTTAAGCCAGCAGCACAGCTTCGCTGGGGACTCCAGAGCCACTGGGTACAATCCCCTGACAATTCCCTCTAGTGCTGCGCAGCCTCTCACTGCATCCTTCAGCACTTCTAGCAGGAGTCACAATCTCACCCCATGTGTGCAATCAAGAGGATGAAAGCCCTCAGGAAACCAGTTAAGGGAAAAGTTTCTTTTTCTCCCCAGAGTAAGCTCTGATTTTCATCCTCATTACCCAATTGCCACTCCACTGCCCCTCAAGCATACATAATGCAACACAGCAATGGCAGTCTCACTATGCAAACCTCCCCAGGCTTTTATAAGGGAAAGAGAAATAAAATGGTAAAATGCAAATCACCCACATACTGCATTTCAAAGCCTTCTTTAATTACAATTTCTTCCTGTTTCCCTGGGTGTTGAGAGCACTGCTTTAAGCAAGCTACTCTGTTAAACAGAGTCCTGATCATCTTGTTAAGCTCATTTAAACACATTATATCTGTCTTGGCAATTCACTGACTTCAAACGGAATCTGAATTCTAAGACTGAATCAGGCTGAAGTACCAAGGTACTATACTTCAGTATTTCTATTTTCACATCCCTCCACTGGTCAGAGATTGAGACAGAACTTCTCTTTCACATAAAAATGTGAGGAAACGGAAACAGTGCAGGTTCCTGTAGAACTTCTAAACCAAAGATGGGCCTTCTTTAAGGGTTACACTGCTGCTTGCCTGTTACCTACACCCTTTTAGCCCTGTACTCAGGGTAGAGTCCCTTCTGTTTGGATGATGCCTCCTCAGAGCAGCAACTTGAAAGTTAATTGCTGTTTTCCTTTTACCTCTACCAGAACTGACAGCAGGTAAACACCTTCTCTTCAGAACCTAGCAGTTAAAACAGTAATTGTCCCAACTAGAATACAGACCTATTCAATCAAACAAAAGCTGTCTGTATTTCCAAGTGCAGCAGGGGACATAAATGCAGTCATGACACTGGGCCAACTCCTCAGCAGGTAAAAGTCAATCCGCTCTAATCATGTCAGCAAAGTCTAATCTATCTTCAGCTAAGGATCCGGCTTTACTTCTTTCTTGTGCACCACCACTGTTAACTGAGCTTCAGGGCTAGATTTATAGTAAGAGCTTTTCCAGTGCTGCAGAGGGCTGTGAGTACACAGCCTGAAGCACTACTCTAGTACATCTTTAGCTTAGACTAACAAAGCTGCAAATCTGCTACCATAACGCTCCTGTAGTTTACGCTGAACAAAAGTCTTATGTGAAGACAGGTAACTGATACCTACCTGTGTTGGCAGAGCATCTGCTGAGGCAGCTGTACTGACCAGACAGCACATCTGTTTCCACCCTTGACCTGTGAAGAGTGTATAACATACATTTGGCTTCAGACTGGTGCAACTAGAGTAACTCAACTACACTACAACTACACAGAAGTGCCTCCACAGCAGAACACAGCCAGGAGAAATGACAGCTCTATTTCAAGGAGACTGGAAGAGCTTTTTAATTCACTGTAAATGGATTTGGCTTAAATTAAAACGTCTTGAAATAACACATTTTGCATGAAGCGTTTCAACACTTTTCCTATTAAATATGATTCTCATCTAAAAGCTGATCTACAGCAAATAAAAGCTTAGGCAAAATTAGTAAGTGTAAAAATAAACCCAAAACATTTGGTTTAAAAGTCAGTAAACTGTCTTGGGATAACTCAAGATGAATTTGCTTTCCTGAAAAGTAATTTGAACTTCTCTGATTTTCCCCAGGAAGCCTAAACCACTATCTCTGCCTAGATTTCCTGCCCTGAGATTATTACTTTTCTAGGAAAAAACCCCAACATGTAGGCAAGTAATAATAAAAATTATAATAATAATTAAAAAATAATTAAAAAATAACCCCACCCCCCCAAAACAACTACTTTTTACTTTTTTTTCTCAGTAGTATCTACATTAACCCCTAAGAGCTCCTCTTTGTTCAGAAAAGACCCTGCAGCTGACGGTGTTACATGGGCTCAGACAGCTCCATTCCTAGTGCACTATGAGATGGAGAGCAAAAAACATTTGCACATCGTGTTCTGAACTTCTTTGATCCATCAACACCCACCAGCCAAACATTTCATATCACTCGCCTGATCACCAGCCAAACATTTCACACCACTGGCCTCATCAACAAGGACTGTCAGCATCTTCATTGCTCCTCTACTGTACACAGGTCCATAGTCCATAGGTGTGACTACTCTGAGTTCACATTACTTTTCTTTACTCATTTGTCCATAGGAAGTGAAACATAGTCTCTCTACTTTTCACATTGATTATGGTAGCTGTGAGGCTTGATATACTATGCAAATTCACCATCATTTTGCTTTAATCTGTATTCGTGACTCCAATTTTTTTTTCCCCTCATGACATGGCAGAAAGCTATCCAAACATATCTGAAGCCAATGAAGCGATACACACTCAAAAACATTTGAAGAGCCAAGAACTGAGATCTCTGAAATGCAGTAATGGCAATGCAAATAACCTCACCTAACAGATTAAGATGATTTGTTGCTAATCATTTGCACACAAGCATCCAGGTAGCACGCTTAGCCCCTCAGAAATCACCAGCTGCACCATGACAATCTCCATTTTACAGTGGAGACAACTGCTCCCTTCAGCTGCCAAAAATGATGCTTTTCTACCACAGTACTCCTTCAAAGACCAAGAATTAAATATTTAGCCACATAAATCATTATTGATTAGATATAATAAAAATGCATCAATGGCTTACGTCAACCATACAGCGCAGCCCCAGGAAAGGAGGGGGATACCTTCTCAGGATGGAGGAGGACCCAGAGCAGGGAGTATTCAAAAGCTTCAAATGTTTAAGACTATGTAGCACCTGCTCAAGAGGGTTGGATCCCATAGGTTTATCTAACATACTGGAAAACTGGACCCAGTCTGGATCACCTCAACTCAGAGGTCCAACTCTCAGTACCAGTGGTAAACAAATTGCTTAGTACAACACGTATCATACACCCCACAATGCTGCAAGATAAAACAAGTTTCAGAACATTATACAAACTTGAGGCTTCAGTTAAAACAAAGAAACAAAACTATAAAACAGGAGAATAACCACATTCAATCAGATCAAAGTTGGATGTATAGGGAGAAGGTACAGAAAAAGTACAAGTAGAAAATAGGGACGTTTTACTATTGCATATAGTGTATACACATCTGTATGTTACAGCTGTATGTAACAGCTACCAACAGACTTGTTATTCCATGAGTGAGGTCATTTATGTTACGGCAGTATATGTGTACAGTGTGGTTTCAGAGTATAGCACTACGATGTCTGCATTTTCAGTCCTAGCCATTTTGATCCATAAGTGGTTGTTTTTAGGAGCTCTGAATAGTTTACCCTCAGCCAAACAGCATGAGAACACTTTCTGGAGTCATCTTGTCCCTTTAGATATTTTCTGGTACACTAATTAGAACAACAGTGAGCAGTACATTAGCTGAGAATGCTTCAGACTTTTCCTATCCTGGTGCACACTGAAGAGGATGCCTCATGGTACAGCAGCTGACAGAGATCCATAGACGTGTTGTTATACATCACCTATCCTATCCACTACACAAGGGCAAGGAGCCATTACAGAAGCCGCTGCTCAACCACAGCCACCTTTCCTGAAACTGCATCCACAGCACTGTCACAAAAGGAGACGGCAACAATCTTGCTCTGGATCAGATCAGCAAGCTTACGCAGCCATATCATGATATTTCACTGAGCAAGACAAATGGGATTTAAAAACTGACATTGTCCAACTCCTGTGTTCAAATCTTGCTTAAACGCAGCATTTTGCATTATTGTCAGGCTGCAACGTTGCTTCCTCTTACGGTTGCCCAGCATTCTCCACTGTAAGACTCCTTCAGTTGCCTGTAACTTTGCCAAAACACAACTGTTGTGCACAGGGTTGCCTGTGTCTCACAGGCTGGCTGACTCACCCTGAGCAGCAAGAGCTGCCTTGCCTGGGATGGATCTGCCACCCCAGCCTGGCCCTCACGGTTGCCCAAGCTTTGCTGTCCTGGTATACAGAAATCAAGTGAATTATGTTAAGTCTGACTGGGTCACCTAGGGAGGGCAGCTGGGGAAGGGAGAGCATCTCTGCAGCTGCTTCTTCTGAGATGGTAATGCAAGCAGGAGACAGAGCCTTCTCACCTGTCATTTCATCTGAATTGGCTTTCAGGTCATTCCTGATATCTTCTAAAGCACTACACTTTTCTTCAGCACTTTCCTCTACAGCCCTTCCTCCAGACTGACCCTTAAGGCCAGTGGCTAATTCCTAGTCTGAGAATTCCGTGACATCTACCTGGCCCACTCCATCCAGGGCCTAACAAAACAGAGCCAAGATTGCTGGTTTGACCTGCAGGATCTCACACAATACTTCTAATAATTAGGCTTCTTAATTTTGCTGCAATGACCTTGCACATATGACAGTGGGTTTGCTGGGTGGACACCAAACTATGTTCTATACCTGGCACTAATTCCACCATAAAAGACAGCTGGGTTGAACACTGGGATCCAATTTACATTACCATTGACTGCAAAATTTCCACCTAACTATAAAGCTTAGTGTTATCATAACCTATATTTTATAAGAAGGCATAAAAAGAAAGAAGACTAATCCATGTCATTACTGGCCTAAGCCAAACTCCTTTCTCCAAGCAAGAATAAAAGTAATAGGAAGAGAACTGACTACTAATCAACAGGAAGATTATAAATGATGGATTTCAGAGATAGCATTGGTTTATAAAAAGCAAAGTTTTCCAGACCAAACGGAGTAGGTTGTTTCAATGAAATTGTAAAACAAGCAAAGAAGTGCAGCAGGGGAAACATGCTTGGATTTCAGTACAGTACCATATCCCGTGGCTCCTGAATTCCTTAGAGCAGTAACTAAAGTTGTCTGGAACGTGAGCACTGCTAGAGGAACTAAAAACTCAGAAAGGCTTCTCAAAAAGGCGTTATCACAGCACACAGTGTACTCAACTTGAGAAGGGATATACAACAG
Organism: Baryphthengus martii; assembly: GCA_013396935.1. Lineage (NCBI taxonomy): Eukaryota > Metazoa > Chordata > Aves > Coraciiformes > Momotidae > Baryphthengus > Baryphthengus martii. The sequence continues at coordinate 150,114 of VWZK01019942.1, forward strand.
CCAGCAGCAGAGTAGGAGGCCAGTTTTACTCTGAACTGGAACATCGTTTTGTTTCCTTTGCTGTAGCTGCCCACATGTGAAATGATAAGGATGACAACTTCTTATTTCTCTCTTGCCTAACATGGCAGAGGTTCCACAACAATTGATGCTGGCTCTAAGCTACCAAATCACTTAATAAGCCATGACTGAGTGAGATCAGGCATGGACACAATCACGGTTCTGTCAAGTTAGTGAAAGCACACGATAGAGTTTACATCAGCTTTACACCAACTGCAAGAGAAAAGAAACCTAATCCAACACAAAATTAGAATGATATAAGCAGACCATATCTGAGTCCACATAAAGCTCGCTGCTCTACAGCCTGGAGGGATCTTTTTTGAAGGTTTTTTGAATAAATTTGAAACATCAAAATGAATTTATATCAGAATAGTGCTTTGCATCACATGGCTACATCTTTGGTACTAGCAGCTATAAAATCATGTTAAATTCTTGAAACAGCCTCAGACTGTCAAATCTTCTGTACACGTTAAGTCTTTCATCATAATACACCCAGGATGAGGCTCTAGTCTCAGCAGTGCTTCAGTTCTTGTATCTAGATTTTAATTTGCATCAAGATCTACTCCACTCAGAGGCATCCAATTCTCTCTCCCTAGAGAACACATCTTGTAATGTTTTATTTGGTGTTCAGATAGTATCTTCATAAAGATTCGCGAGCAGAAAAGTGTGAGAGCATGTGAAGATAGGGAAAATGTTGCAAACTGCAGTGACAGAAGAATCCTAGACAGATTACACAGAAATAACCACAGGAGATGAAAAACAAGGTATTATGTAAAAACATGTGTACTTTATGGAAAAAAACGAATCCCTGGCTACAATGAGAGTTGACAGGGAATGGCTAATTACGAAGGAATGTGTATGTGCTAAAAGCAGCAAAGAAGGCACGATTTAGGCTGCAAAATAAGAGACCTCACAGCATCAATCCTCTTCCAACTCACTAGAAGGTTTCTGTGAACATACATGTTGTCCTGCAGTTACCTGCTGTGTGCCCAGCTGAACTCCTCCCCAGCCTCATGGCTAGGACTCTCTTTCCTTGCTACTCTTGTCTGAATTAAATGATTTTACTAAAACAGTAAAAAGCCTAATTCCTGGTAAAATTAGATTTCAGTCAAAGTTTTAGTTTTCAACAAAATTAGTAGGTGACTTAGTTTTGAGAAGTTACAGTAAAATTGGTACTGGCTGTTCTGTTACTATACAGCCTATATGCAGGCAAAAGTAAACAGTTTGGCAAGGCTATCACAACTATTTATGTGACTCAGAACCAACTCTACCCCTTCTTCCTGCACATATACTTTTTTTTTTTTCCTTTCTTTCTCCCGTAAACTAATGCTTTTGAGCATGCTGAGTTGCTATTGAACCAGGCAGGCAGTTCTGGAGTTGTCAGCAGTAAGTATTAACCTTACTGGCCTGTACTAGCACACATTTCACATTTCTCTGAGACTTCCTGTAAATCTATCCATTTATACTGTAAGACAGTATAAATGCAATGAATCTGATAACTGAACCTCAGCATTAACCTCTACAACACTGTTCAGGAATAACCCAGAGAACATTATGCAAAACCCCATACCATGGGGAATATACAATAGGAAAAATTCAGGTTGACCTTCATCCTGAACAGCGTATCCTGTCTCAATCATTTTCCCCTGGCTTCAAGACAAGAAAGAAAGCAGAAAACAGCAGATGGTACAGACCTTACTAGAAGGGACATGAAAACATCACAGAATCATGCTGCTAACTCAGAAAAAAACAAACAAACAAACAAACAAACAAATAAAAAAATCCAAAGTAGTCTGAAAGCCAACAACCTGGAGCACCAAAGCTCAAAGCTGTAAGGAGATAGGGCTAGCTAGCCCTTTCATGAGTCTGCTAGGACTTTTAGTTCCTGCAAGATCTCTCCCATCATAAGCAACTAGGGTGGCATTTTGGGCTTACACGGGAAAGCAACGGAATAAAACAATAATGATTCAATGTGGAATCCATATTTTTGCCCAGTTCTCTGCTTTCCCCCACCTCCCATCTGCTCCCTGCCTGCAGGGGACCCTTGCTAGAACCCACAACAGTTATTCATCTCTATAGCCTCTCCAGCTGGATTGGTGGCGTTAGCAGTGAGGCACACACACTTCCTAATCAACTGTATTAAAACTGTTCATAACAACACACACGCATCACTTGCATGTTTATGATAAAAATGAACCTCAGAGGCTCAATTCCTACAATATTAAAAAATCAATGTGGTGCAACAAACAATTCTGGTTTTCCCAGTAAAAGCAAGATTGTCTTTTGAGTCATAGTTAAAAAGATTGATTCACCTTCTTACTGCTGGTTTGAGATTAAATCTACTCTGGTCTCATATTCTAGCACAGCCTTATTCCATCTCCACACCTCACTGCTTGTGAGTAGATTCTGCTTTCCCAATACCCTTGTATGGTTGTGAACACAGTGTAAATTAAATAACTGACTGCTGATGTCTATGGCTTCGTTGAGTGAGGGTTTTTTAACTTCTCTCTCCCTCAAAAAAAAGGTGTTTATTCCCAAACTTATTTGGCTACCATTATGTCTAGTCCCAGCAAAATACCCTTACAGTCACTTCCTTTCACCCCTCTCACTTACATGTTTATATAAAATATAGATCTCTGTTTTTAACTACTATAGAAATATATTTCTGCTTTAAGAGCTGTGTTGAATGCTGTACTCCACTGAACCAGGAAGGAGTGGTCCTTTTAAGAGATATGAATTATTATGCTTACAGGTAAGTGGTAAACACATGCTACCTACTGTCTGGGTGGACAATGGCCCATGGGCCATCACCATCACAGGAGCTAATGAGGTACTTAACATTTCTGCCCAAATAGCACTAAAACTGAGTTTCTTGTTAAGTTGCAAATAGGAGGAAGTCTCTGAATCTTCTTAGAAACTATTTTTAAAAATAGGTAACAAACACTAGCATTTCTTGAAGAAGTTAATAAATTCTTTAAACCTAATGTCTCTTCAGTGCCCAGATACTTTTCAGGGTGGCTGGCAAACCTATCAAACCTTGCCATTTCCATAGGCGTGGCAATCCTAAACTGGCACAGAGGATCTCTCAACTTGAGCAGAGCAGCCTAGCACAGAGATTGTGGAGAGCCAAGAGGCAACAAGGTTGCCTCTGCTGAACAGCATGGTCTGCTTTAGGACCTTGCATTTCAGAGTATCAAGGTACCTCTTCAGCAGGAAGCATGAACTCACAGCGTGTCATGGATAGTCCACGAAGCATTCACACCCTGGGTCTCAGGGTCTTCCATCCTTCTTGAACTAGACTTTTAATGCTATTTCTAAAGCCTCACCAGCAGAAGTCTAAGGATAGCAACAGCCAGTTGATAACAGGCAACCGCATCCATAGATGTCATTCTTCCACGTACTGAAGCCAGGGGTTTTCAAGGATTTGCAGATAGACAGTCACAATAACTGATCCAGGACATACCAGAACACACAGTTTCATATTTTTCATTGGAACAATCCTCTCCAATCCCATAACCAACAAAAAAAAGCCTCTCCATTAATCTGAAATTTGTCCCTTCTAGGTGAAAAATCACCCATATAATTCCCACCCATTCAAAGAGATATGGAAAATAACATTTTAAAATAAAGTTAAAATTTTCTCCCCCATTCTTTTATCACAAATGATTTTCTGAATTTACAACAGTCCACTAATTTCAGCCTTTACAATTATTTCCCTTAACCCAACTTTGATTATAATGTTCTTTTTGACGATGAGCTAAAGTTAGATATTCTTTGGATGTACAGAGGGAAATCCTACACTTCACATGTCTTGAAAGCCCCCTGCTCCCAACTCCAACACCCAAAGGAATACCTGCACTGAAAAGAAGAGCAGTTACATGGGCGGAGCATTTCAAATAGATATCTAAGAAAGGCCAGCTTCAGTCATCTCATTCAATAACCACAGTTGTTGCAAGCAAGTCCCTAAAAGCTCTCCAATGATGCAGGGGCAGCAATGGAATTAGAACCTGGTGGGTAAATATCTACTTGAGACAGCAATCTAACCCCTCTATTTACCCTAGCTTCCTCATTTTCATCTCAGCCATCTCAAGTTCCCCAAGCACTGAAAGTGGAGTGGGAATAGCTGAAAAAAACCCAGAGAATAAAAAATAAACTAAGTGATCTCTATTAATAACAGATGAGGGAATGAATGAGACAGACCAGGTCAAGGCCAGGAAAGTAAGAAAGGGCAGACTGGGCCTCAGCATGCCAACAGGGCTTCACATTCTGAGAAAGAAACTTGGATTTAAGTACACTTTAAAAATAAATCCCAGTCATTTCTGAATCCCTCTCTCATGGCTGCAGTTGCACTGCTGAATCTCTGCCCACAACAGTGTACCTGGCTTTCAGCCAAAGATTTGAAAGTCACTGTGATCTTTTTTTCCCCTCCTCCCCAGCCATCCATAATTTTTAAGCATTCCCACAGCTGTGAAAGAAATGATAGCTGGGAGGGGGCAGTGCTTGTGTACCCAGAGGCTGCTCTCTCACATTTGCTCACAGCTGGAATTCTTCATGGTCTTTGGCACAATCCTTTGCTACCGCCTCAGCTGCCAGGATGCCCTTTGAAGGGGTACAGCTCTCTGAACAGTTTCAGAATTATTTCTAACTGGACAAACACTGGATTTTCCCATAAACTCACATAAAAATGGGCAGCTGTTTCCACATAAAAAAAAAAAAACAAACTAAAAAAAAAAAGATAGCAAGTGTATTTGGAGTAGAGGTTCATAATTCAAAAAAATGTTACAGGAAAATTAAATGGATTTTCCTGTGCCACCTGCTTTAGGTGAACCTGCTGTAGCAGGGGGATTGGACTAGTTGACCTCCAGAGGTCCTTTCCATCCCCTACCATACTGTGATTTTGTGATACAGACTTCAGCTTACAAAGCGTAGGCTGCATCATAGCCGTCTCAAGGCCATGAAACCATTTTCCTTATTTATACATCCCTTACCTCACGAAACTAAACTCCACCGTGAAGTTTAGCTTGTAGCACTAGAGTTGCTGAACATATGGTGAGCTGTTGGAGAGGCAAGGGCAGCAGCCAGGAGTCACAATGGTCTCCTATTGCCCAGTTGTTTGACATGGGGAGTACCTGAGGTTGACAATCTCCCTTTGACTGATATATAACCAAAACACAAACACAGTAACTCAGTGGTGCTCAATCATTCACCTGGTATGGGACAAATCACCTCTTCTAGAGGCTCTTAAGCATTGTACCAAACCTATGTCATTAGAGATCTGTCATATGACAGGTAGGTGTCACACAACAGGGACAGGTGACATCCCACAGTGGGACATGCAGGTAGAGTCAAATGTAGGTGTCCCCTGCACTTTCCAACACAACACCAGATGCATCCTTATTGCACGAGTAGAAGCTGTTAGAATTTCATTCACCTGAAGGATTTCCTGTGTTCACATGCTGGGAAAAATCTATGGAGCCTCTGGGTAGGATCACATTAGGGACAGGACTACCGGAATAACCCCTACGGTCTTTGACCCACTTCCTGCCCACATCTGAAGAACCACCAACAAACAGGACGGGAGGGAAATGTTCTGGCCTGTGTGGCGTATGTTTGGCATCCCTGGCTTAATATTTTTGAAACCTCAGGCTGTCCTGACATCTTTAAAAAGCTGTAAATATAGGATGAAATGTCCTAATTTAATATACTTGCCTAAACTGTGAAGATTTTACTTTGGCTAAAGGAAGTGGATTTTTTTTCTCCCTCAGTTTGCAGGAAACAACTGGATTAAACATGCTCATTTACATACCACTGTGCAATTTGCCCCCTCAGATTATGCCTCAAACTTTACCTCTCTCAACTTAGTGTGTGAACTCAATGCCAGAGATGCACTTTAGTACAGCTGAAAATACCATGACCGAAACAGCTGACACAGGCATCACAGTTAAATTTTTGGTCATAATAGAACTCCATTGCATCATACCACTCTAAAATATAGAGCTCTGGTGGAAACAGAGTCACAGCAGTGAATAAAGGTATTCACTAAGTCTGGGCTGCGACTGGGCTGCTAGGTGTTGTTCAAACATGCAGCTGGCAGTCTCCACTGTCTACTAGATAGAAGTAACAACTGATTGAGACAAATAACAACTAAAAATAGTCGAAGGAGGGAGTGGTGGCTAATAAGTGTTGTGTGGCTTTTTTATACCACAACAAGAGATGGTCCATGCCCTGCAGAGTTTATCATCATAGCAGACTAGAGAACAGGCAGGCAGGGAATTGCAGGCAGACAAAGGGACCACTGTGTTCACAGCCACAAAACAGACATCAATAGAGCCAGGAGAAAGAACTCATATTGCTCCATACAGCGTCATGCACCATCCACTGTCCACAATGCGAGCCTGCCACGCACAAATATACACATTCCTAGTAGATCTACATGCTGTTTTACATTCCACACACCTCAGATGAGCTGAACAGTGTGTGCAGTTGACTTTTGCAGTTGTTTTTCATGGACTCTGCAGTTAACCACAATGCTTAGAGAGTGGAAAGTATATCTCAAACTTACAAAAAAGAGAAAGAATACAAAGAATGCTATGAGACAAAATAACTGATTGAGAAGTCTATTATAACAGCACATCTGCAGCAAGGAGAAGGAAACAAAAGGGACCTTCAGGCTAGCTGTTTCTTAACTTGGAAGTGCCAGATCTTACAGTATTAATTTATTCAACTGGATTTTATAAAATAAAATCTAAAACCTAGAAAATGTTATCACCAAAGACCAGGTGAAAAACTGAAGATGAGGTAAACTCTGAACTGATAGGAGAATGAGCTTACAATGCAAAATCCCATATTGAAACACTTACAGCTTGTCAATAGTCACTTTTACACAGATTTAACTAAATTGACATAAAAAACAATGCAGTTAAATAGATGTAGCCCTTCAGCATAACTACAGTCAGTATATTAAAAGTATATCAGCATGACTTGGTTGGACAGTGAATTAACTAAAAATCAATACCCATTTAGTTAAATGGGTTTAGTAATAGTGCGTCAGCTAGACATAGGTCATGATGAACTCTAACCACTGATGTTTTTTCTTTCTTGGGCTCCAAGCCCCAGCTCTAGCAACATCGCTGACTCTCTAAATAAATCAGTCTGCAATTTTGATTCATAAATTCTTAATAATGTACATCTCAAGCTGAGATATAATCACAATTCATACAAGAACTACTAGGCAACATTGTTTAGGCAAGGCTTAGCTGGACTTTGCCCATCTCTAGCATCTGTGCTTTCCAGTAAGTATAGACTTGGGAATAGGAAGAGTTCAGCTCCAAAAAATATCCCTATCCTTTTGTGGGGCCTAGAATGAAGATATGAACAGAACTGTCGTGGTATGGCTTCCTCTCTGTGGCGTTTCTCATGCTCTCCCTCTTGTGGAAAAAAAAAAATAAAAAAAAAATTCACTTTTTTTTCCCCTTCAAAATAAGCAAAACCTTCAATACATTCAATAAAAAGCTTTCTGCATGAGCTGTTACACATTGCTGAGTCAACACAAAAGAAGAAAACAAAAGCTGTTACAAAACAGAACAGAGGCTCTCTACTACCTCTTCTTTTTGTATGTAATAGGGACGCTTGCACCAGCAGAAGTGCCAATACCAGAAATCTCAGATCTCACCACATCGTCTTCTTTCTTTATAGCTCTGGTTTTAAACCACCTCCTTTGATACTGATATTTGCTCCATCATGACTGAGTTGTAAACAGTGCTCACTATCATGTAAAGTTCATTCTCTTGTAAGCTTTCATCTTTATAGCAGGAGTGAGATTTACCTATACAGAAAAACAACATCACCTGAGTAAAGGTGTTAGAAGAGTGGGAAACAGAGGGACCAAAGGCCATTCTTTGCTTACAGCTGCAGAGAACAGACCAGGGTACAACCAACGGTCCTCCTCACTCTGTTGCCAAGCAAATGAAAACAAGGATCCATGAACTGAATTCAGCCTCAGCATCCATGAAGTCTCAAAGAATGGGATTTTAAGAACCAAGGCATGACAATACCTGCAATAATGGTCTTTGATGACACACATTTCAAAAGAAAAATTGGTATGTCCTCTCAAAGGTCACATTACGCTCGCTTTGTTTCCAACTCCATTTTGCATTAGCTACATTCAGTGTCAATTCTCCTCAATTAGACACATTCATTATACGAGTTAATCCAACATGCCCTTGAGAACTGGGACTAGGAAATCAGGGTATCATGGCAGGGAAAGACATATCTTTAAGTGATTGTAGCCTTAAACAGTCTACAGATTGTTGAATCAGGCCCAAAGCCTGAAAATAAAATTTATCTCCCAGATATAGCCTAGCCTTATTGTATCAGGTTATAGGTTTCATGTTATGTGTGATCTTTTGAGAAAAGAAAACTATACTATAACATGCAATTTCCTTAAAGCATTTTTCAAGTGAGTATCAGAAAGCAACCAATCTAACGTAAATAACAAATCCAGTGTAAAAAATAAAATCATTGCCAGAAATCAGCAGCCTCCCTCTGATCATGAAGCGCTATCATTTCTATCCAATTAATCATGACAACTGCTATTTGCATATACACAATTCAGCCAGATCATTAGGATAACAATAATAAAATGTCAGCTGATTAGCACTCAAGTGGCACTTTAAATTACCCAGATGCAATTACTGATTAAGAAATTAGAGAAACTATAAAGTGAGAGCAGTCCATACATTTTAGGAGACCAGATACTAGGAACTGAGAATTTGTTGAGGTTTTTTTTCCCCCCTCCACAAATTCAACTGTGAAGGCAAGGCGGATTAGCAGTTAGCAGTAGAAGGGGACACATCTCTTCCCTAATGGGCCAGCATAAACCTACCTGCACACTGGTGAGCAGGATGACACACAACACCAAGCATCACCTCACACCACCACTCTGACTGCTCTGAAAATCCTTTACAACACTGTCAATATTGCCAAGGCCTGAAGATACTTTATATGCAAAACAACTTGTGTTGCCCCTTCAGCTATTGCTATACTAGGGGAACAGTTTGGATGACAGAATTTATGTACTCTCCTTAAATAGTGCCTCATTTCAATAAGCAGCGGTTCTAGAGGATCATCCTGGGTATTGACCTTGGCTTCCTTGGAAACAAAGCATTAAAAGCACAAAAAAAAACCCCAAACAACAAACAGGCTGTCCCTAGTCAAAGCAATCTAAAGAGGCTCCCTACATGAAAGTGACTTTCAAACAAACCAGAATAATACAGATTAGCACTAAGAATAGTGAGCCCATTCAAAAGCAGTGTCTACCTTTTTGGAATACCCTCTGCACATTTAGATGAGTCTGAAAAGATGGATAGGATTACTTTCATCTGTATTAGAGAAACATCTGTGCCCTCATATCACTGAGCAATTATGTCTTTGCCCCAAAGAACGACAAGAACAGAGGTAACTCTTGCAGAGCATATACACAGCTAAGTGAAGACACTGAAGTTACTATCAGACCAGCTACTCAGCACATCTTCAGGAGTTACCAGTCCTTATCTAGAACTGTCAGTTTTTAAGGCACATGCTTTAACAAACATAATGCATTTTACTTTACACTTCCACCAGACAGAGATACATCCATAAGTCATCATACCTCCACAGAGGATGAAGGTTTAAGATATATTAACTTGACAGCCAGTGATCACAGAGCTCTATCTTAATACTAAGAGCAGAACAAAGAGTTTACCTGAAAAAAAAGAATAGATTTTGTGATGATTACAACAGAAGAGCCCCAAGGAGGGATTACATTCAGTCATCTCACATTCCTTTTATTTTCAAGAGAGCTCATCCTGTCAAGATGAGAAAACAGAAGTGCTGAAAATTTTGACAAGAGAGCTTGAATTATACATAGGGAGTAAAGAAGTAGAAAGTTGCCTTTGGTGCTCCTGGTGAAAGAATGCAAAGCGGAAAATGGAAGTGACCAAATGGCAGAAGACACAGGTCCCTTAAGCAGCTGTCCTCCAACATTAATTCTAATTATTCTTCCAAATGCATGAAAATCAATACAAATTTTCCTTTTTCCTCTAAGGACAATCAGATCTGACCTTCTGACAAGATTTGGATTCCATCCTCCTAAAAAACCCACCATCTTCCTCACTATAGTGTCTTCCACCTGGAGAACTTCACATATGTTTTTTATGTATCCTCTGTCCTTGCAGATTTTATATAAGGAAGATTTTTCCATTGCTGTAGAAAAACCAAAGGAAAAAAAAATTTCAAAAATCGAGATTGTTCTCCAACATTCTATTTGCAGAAACAGAATGACTATTTTGAAGGTGCCACACACGTATTGCAGTAGGTAGAGAAACGCCAGTAGTAGTGAGAGGAAAAGTCATTCGCACGGCTTATTTAGGGTATGAACTGGTTCTATGCCATTCTTGGCATGCTGTATGAAATGAACCAGAGTATTTGGCTTGCAAATATGAACAGGAAGCTGCTGCTGCTGTGGTATTAATGTCTCTAATGCCCAGGGTAGACTAAATAGCTACAGGGGGAATTTCATAGGTACGGTTATATTTGACAAAAACATATTTCATTGCATTATTTAGCCAATGTCTGAAAGTTCCCATGGCTGTTGAATTCTGTACAGCAACCAGGACTAGCTCTGCACATACCTCATACACATCAACTCTACTCATGTGGTAGTAATTATGAAACTCCCTGAGGAGCAAACCTTGATGGATGCTTCAGTTGAAAGCTATTATCTGGTTTATATTGATTCCAGTTAGCAATTTGGAACAGGACAACAGGTCTGCCAGAACAGAAAACTACTGGGACTGTTACTCTTAGGGATCTGACCAGACACAACATCCTGACACTGGACAAGAATGTCAGAATTGATTGACTCCCCCTCAGGAGAGAAACCTATACAAGAAAATCACTCCACCCCTCACACCCAATCACACATTGAAGGAGATTCTCCTTTCTATGATTATTTTTAATCTAAATTACCAGGTCTTATATCCCTGGCTTTGATGACAACCATGACATTAATAGGAAGAGTATTCACTATAGAATCAGTATTGAATGCTAATGACATCACAGCTGAAAGGGTGTATATTTTACAAAATCATCATTAAAATATCAACCCGTCCCCTGCAGATCACACACTGGTTGCTGAGGCTGGTATGCCCTCCCAACCCATCATCAAGCCACGTTGTCCCACTGGAAATCAGGCAGCAAATGCTGGCAACTACCACCTGAACAATGGCTTTCTAAGACTGACAGGCAATAGATCTCACCTATTGTGCTACTAAATGACAGAGGTTTGGACTGGTAAAATCTATCTCCTGGGATGACAAATAAGGCATCCCAATGTTCTATGGATCACCTGGGTGGCTAACAGCAGCAGAGGTTTTGTCAAGAAGCCACTTGTACAGATCATTTCATGCCCTGCACACCAGTTCTGCTCAGTTTCAAACTTGGACTGGCGCAATTAGATGAAAAAAAGCCATAAAGAAAGAGGTGGGGTAAGAACTACTGTGCTGCAAGATTCTGGATTTGTTCTTCAGCTATACTTGAATGCCTTGGTGAGCTCACACAGTGACATTAGCTTCAGGGACTGCCACCTACTATGCTGGTATTAAACCATTGCTCCTCTGCCATTTTACACCTTAACCTGGAAAGGTTTTTTTATGCAGAGGATGAAGGAAATTTAAAAAAAACAGGAAAAAGCCAATTATTTCACGAGGTTTTCACTTCAATACAAAATTTTCCCAGCATTCCAGGACAAACGACACCAAGATTCTTGGAGCATTGCTGTTATTTAAGGAGAATTGTCTCAGTATATTTAATTTAATCAAAATTTAGCCCACACATTCACTCTGTGAATGAACAGTCTGTGCACCTTTTGAGTCTTGAAGACAGCAAAGACACTTGTTTAGATTAGTCTACATAAGTCTTCACTGATACCTTTCTCCCTCTGGGGGTCTCCGCATTCCTTCCACAACTGAATAGACTGAAACAAAACTGCATTGTCACCCATCAAAGCATAAGGTTAGGGCATCTATCAGCCTTGCATCTAAGTACATATTTTTCTGGACAGACTACTGAATGTTTATCTATGCTGGGAGATAGGACCTCCATTTTTTCTGCCATAGTTTGCCAAGGGCATGACACACAACTTTGAGTGTGTCACTTGGTAGACATGACAGCTCTGAAAAACAAGACCTATTCCCCACTGACTTTAGTGGGTGTTCTGAACTACATTTCTGAAGGTCAGTCCCTTAATTGCTCGTGTCTCAGCAACCCCACCTGTAAAATAGGAATAGATTAGACCTGTACTCCAGCTGAATTATTCCTGAACATTGTAGTAATGTGCAGCATCCTTTATTTTCTACCTTTATGTTGCTCTGAGTCAATGGAGCACTCAGCAACTGAAGCTTTACAGCTGCTGCAGGTCTCTTCAAACAATGCAGCTCTGGAAATCCAAGTTGTTGTTCTAGCTGCCTGTGCCAGGAAATTCATCAGCAGTTGTAGGGCAATTGCCCTATTTAAAATTTGCAACAAAATAGGTCCTGCTGGGACCTAAATCTGGGTGGTGTTCAGTGTTAGTGAGGCTACTCCATTCTTAGACATGGTGATTCTCAGATTATCCAACACTTCGTATTCAGCTGAATGAACAGATCAGGGTCTCAAAAACAGACTTTTCTTTGAAGAAGTAGTGCCCTTTCACGCTCCCTGGTTCAAATCCCAGCTGACTAAATTACATTCTTGGTCTCTGCCTAAGGTTTATTTTCTGAAAAATACAGGCAATGTGTCTACAGAAACTGGGCTATTTTTAACTGAACTCCAGCTAACAAAAGACCAGAGGAGGTAAAGTTGCCTATACTTCCACAAGTGGCCGGGTTCATCTAGGCAACAACAGATTAGCACTGTTCAGCAGAGCAGGCTCCAAGAGTAGTAGATAGCAAGCAGCACTTTTACCACCACTGCAGCTAAACTGGCTTCAATAAAGAAGAAAACTGCTTTTTCATAAGAAAAAATAGTTAACAACTTTCCTGAGGAGCAAGGAAGAGCCAGCGATAGAACTGACAGTTCAGCAAACAGCAGCAGTGCTCCCCCTTTGCCATCATATAAGGGCAACAGATCTTTTGAGGCACAAAACTAAAAAGAAGAAAAGCAAGATGAAAGAATGCTCCACAAAAATTAGCATTCCAAGGTATTATTCATTCCTAGTGCTAGCAAGACTATCCAGAATGATCACTATAACAGCTGACATTTGGCAGAAACATTGAAGCAATTTTTCCAGAGAGCAGGTTATCTCTGGTGGTTAAAGACATGATAAAACTTAGTGTAGGGGTAGATTAGCTCCCACCTGCTGCTGCAGACCCCCATCATTTCAGAGACATCTGGTGCTAGCCACTGTAAGAGACAGAGTATCAGACCTTGGGTCAAATCCAGCCTAGCAACTGCTGCATTCTCAGAAAAAAAAACCAACAAAACAAAAGACTTAGATAATTTGTGAATTAACAGCTCAGCAAGGGCTCTGTCCAGGGAAACTGAACTATCAGTGAAAACACAAAACCCTACTCTGTGCTTTATCTAATCTGATACAAACATTGATGAACTGGTTCTATGGATCAGGATTACATTTATACTGCCAGGTGATCTACAATACACATCTAGGACTAATAACCATGAAAACAGGATGCTTAAAATCAGTAATTCACAAAGCATCTCACTAGAAGTGTGCTCAGGGACCCTTTGCAGCCCCCTAAATAGCAGCCTAGAGAAGCCTCTCCACTGGTTTAGTTCCCTTGCTTCAGGAGAAGAATTCATGTCCCACTCGTCCTGATGTGTTTCTCCTATTCCAAAATCCCCCTTTACCATATGTATGGCAATACTGGAAGCCAGAGGCAAATTACAACATAAAATAGAAACATATAGTAAGGCTCTAGGTCAATGCCACTGTTGGCAGGTACAAAACTACCCAAGTATTTTTCTGGCTCAGACTGGTAACCCCCTGGCAGTAACATCTAAGTGTTCCTTCACACTGCTATTGTTTTCAAGATTTCCTTCATTTCCTTGGAATCACATTCTCTTCCCTACAGTGATGGTTGAACTATTTTTTGCTTCCCAAGGGAGAGCTGGATGCCTGTCACTTGAATTGCTTACAGCCAGGCTGGACAACGCACATGAGAATATGCCAGGGGAAACAATACTGCACATGATTTCTTAGCATTCCTGAGAGCTACAGACAGAAAGGGATTGATGGAGCCAAAGCCCTCCCTCCCACCATCCTTCAGTTCAGCTCTTCACTCCAGAGGGGTGTCTGACCCAGTGGGCTAATCAGCAAGGCACACACACTGGTGCACATAGATTTTCCCACACAAAAAGCCAAAACACTGATTTTCAAAGCATTACTTCACAAAAGGCCTACATGGTTTAGGCAATGGGAGCAAAGCCCACAATTCCACCTTCTTAGAGGTTCTTAAGTAATTTTACTTGGGGAAGATACTGTCCTCTATATGGGAAGGAAACCAGTCCTCACAGAGCATGAGGAGACAGTGGTAAAGTGGATGGTTCATCCAAGGGTTTTCATTAAGGGACTGACTGCTCTCTCTCTCCCATCTGGGTACACCTCCCTTTGTACCCAGAGCAGCTCCAGGTGAAAGTATCTTAGGCAGCAGACTCTGGTGAGAAGCACAGAATTGCTGAGGCTGGAATAGAGCTCTGAGATCATCAAGTACAAGCTGGACATAACATGCTCCTTCCTTAGTTCCTGCTGGAGCCCCTCAGTGTCACTGAGAGCAGTCTGGGCTATATGGGACAACAACTGCCACAGGACAAGAAAGGCTTCATCCCAAAACCAAGTATAGTTAGTGCTGACAGTACAATTGAAAGGGTTAAAAGTCCAAGATTCAAAATAAGACCACTGTCCTGAAAGTCAGAGAACAAGCATTGGAGAGTCCGATAGTAACATTTAAATAATCCCACCCTAAAAAAAAAATTACAGCGAGAAAACATGAGGATATAACATCAAGCTAAATAGACATACCTGAGTTTAGCAGTATGGCATAAGGGTTTTCAGCAATTACACAGGCAGGGTGCTGGATGTTGGCTGCAGGCGGTATACACTGGATGCAGCGAATCAGTGAAAGGAATGAGGATTATGAGCGTGAGCATAGAGACTGCTTCTTGAGCACATAATACCCTAGAGCATGGGATGTAGAACACTTCAGGGCAGAAAACAGCCCTGCTGTTGTCCATTTTACTGTACTTAATCAAAACCATCATCTTAAATCTTGGATTTTGGCAGATCACTCAAAACAATGAGTAAAAGCTTCCTTACTTATTTTATTTCTTAAGTTTCATATCTTTTTTCTATAACTCAGAAGCAGGTTTGTAGCTCCTTGTAATTTGTGTTCCATTTCCTACACTAAAACCATTGTCTCAAACACATCTGAAATATTTTCTAAGGAGGTGGTGCTTAGCCAGCTATAACTAACTCATCATGCCATTTTCAAATGTTTAATATACTTAAGAATGAAGTTCCAAGAAATGTTACATGTGCAAATCTCTGAAGATGAATTTTAACCTATATTCTCAGTGCTTGCTACATATAAGCATGTGTAGATGGTCTCTTTCCAAAAGTGAATAGACAAAAATCATTTACTGTGTTGGCACTTGGGAGAGGAAGGGCAGGAGACAGGGAAGAACTGGCTTTATGAACCATTTTCACAAGTCATAACTATCAAATCTTAGCAATGCTTAATCAGAAAATCCAAAGAAACTTCTATAAATAAGGGATAATTTCTTGCTATCATCAGATATTCAGAAAAGGTCATGAGAATATTGGTAACAAGAAAAAGAAATCTTTTATTCTTATTCTGCTTTCCAGGGTTTAGTCTAATAATTTTTTTTAAGCCTTTCAGTGTTTAGCACAAATTTCCCGTGGATAAGGCGTAAGAATAGAAAGCTTTCATCTCCACAGTGAATTTTACAAAGAATTATAAATGTTTGAAGATGGGGAGAAAAACAACATGATGGCATTTACAACCACAACACTTTGCAGCAAATAAAGAGTAATTTCTTTACGCTCATATGTTCCAGATTGCCTACCATTGCTAAAATGAGCAGTTACTGGTACATTATTATATTTCTTCCAGTGTTATTTGACTGTCATGCAACACACAATCTCGTGACAATGATGTATTTCCCATTATGACAGCGAGTATATCGCAATCTTCAGTGCTCAATCTCAATTCTAGGCATTATTAGCTTCATGAATAAAGAACTGAGGCCTTAGAGGACTACATAACTGACCTGGAGTCAGAACGATGACTGGGGCAGAGCACGGTACTAAACTTAGGTCTCTCAAACCAATGTTCTATCCATTGAACTTCCTTAGATTCTCTTGCTTTCTACATTCTAGTCTTTGTCCACAGCACATCAATGGCAAGAACACAGATGAAAAGGCCACAGTGATACACGGTCTTCCTAATTTCTCATTCTGATGGCAGCAGATCACTAAACAGTCACTGCACATTTCAGCAACCTCATGAAAACAGGACACTCAGTAGAAACAACTTTATAGCCTATCAAGATAACTTTATGACTTTCCCTTCCAACATCATTTCTGATTTGTGTTTTGATAAACAAAAGGTGCTGGGAGACAAAGCTATCCTATTCAAACTGGAGAAGCGTGTCTGCTATCCATCCATTAACAAAATATTAAACAAGTTTAAGGGGAAAAAAAAATCCTTCATTTTGGCATTTTTTTTTCTCTCATCCTCATGATACCACTACCAGAGTGCAATCCACCTGATTGGTAAGGGCCAACTCACAGCAAATGACCAGCTCACAGTTGGTCCTGCTACAGGGACACATGTCTAAGAGAAGCCATATCTGAAATTACTGGGAAGCAATGGTTGTACCACCTTGTACTGCAGGATATTGAGGAGGACTCGATTGCTAGCTCAGTGTCACAGATGAAGTGTAATGGTCTTTTTATAGACTTGTTAGAATAGAGTTAATTTAAAAGATTTTTGAATAGTTGTTCTTATTCATTTCTCAACTCCCTGACAGATGCACTTGCTCAGTTCATAAAGTCTGTCAACACAGCAGATTCTACTCAAATGGGTTACTGCACTTTGAAAGTTTGGAGAGAATATTTTTGCGGCAAAGGCTGTGGGAGGGCAGAGAGCCTCTCTTGCAATCCCAACCGCTCCCAAAACAGTACCGAAGTTTATCAGCTTCGTTCTTTCAGGACCTGGTCAGGACAAAAGCTTACTCAAATCACTTAACAGTCATTGTCAAAGCCTCTGCCAGGGAACATACACTGTGAACTCCCTCTCTATTACCAGCTTTTTAAGACATGAAATTCTTGTAAGAGCAAGAGGTTAGTCCTGTCTATGGGGTCAAGCCATGACAAACTCCAGTCCATTTTCTCATGTAGCACGTACCAACTGTAGAAAAGAAAATGCAGCCATAGGGTCACCCACACAGTCAGTACACATCTGCTGTAATGTTTTAGATGACGTGCCCTGCTCTTGGTTAAAAACAACTTTAATGACTTATTTCTTTCGGAAGCATACTGATTATATCAGAAGTGCAAAACATACACTTCAGACTGCTGTTTCACGGCCTAGATGGAAGCAACCGAAGAAATTAAAGCCTCTAGAAAAAACAGTAAACCAGATAACTGTTAAAGTAGTAAAATGAAGAGCCTAGCTGTTACTACAAAGTACCAGGCAATTCCTGAACAAAGATCAGAACAGTTCCTGATTTTTTTTCCATAGTACTTTTAAAAAAGACAAAATAATTATTAGACTTATCATGTTTTAATACCACCTATTATTCTCCCATTCTTCCCCTGTGTTCCATTTAATAGTTAGCTTGTTTTGTACTTCAAAACATAGATTCATTGGAACATGGATTACCATCTTGTTTCAAAGTGCTGATTCCACCATCCCAGGCACAAAAAACTGTTGATTCAGAGAGGATTTGTATTTGCATTTGATCCAAACTTCTTGGATGGAAAAAAAGCACTGATTTAAATCCTGTTCTATTCACGTGCTAAAAAAGCCTATCTCATGGAAATGGTTTGGGGAGGTGGGGGGTGTTCTCATTTTCAAGCAACATTCTTTCTTATATGGAATGAATTGCCATGTTATATCTGGGTTATACCATGAGACAACTTTCCGAAAGTTAAACCAAGACATTCAAAGTCTTAGATATTGACATTCCTTAAAAATGTTGTTGGCTGCTTTTGTTGCTAGATTTATATTTGCTAAAAATGCTAATGCTATACTTTCTGAGAATAAATAAAAATTAACAAAACAACGTTGTTTATTATTCCAATAAACATTCAACAAACAGGAGGGTTGTTTTTGTTTTGTTAGTCACATCCCTAAACACTGTCAGTAACTGATCTGAAAGATCCCTTCATTTATAGGAGCTGCTCGGAGCAATGTGATCACCTACAACAGACGCAAGGCATCCAGCATTACAATTTGAAGAAAGCATCAAATATTAATCACAGTAAAACCAGTTGATAACATGCACAGCTGTTTTCAACATATGAAACGGAAGCATTAACTCCAAGTCAGCAATCACGTCTACAAAGTTTTGACAAGATAGTCAATTCGCACGCTGTGACACAAACAAGAATCCCCTCTGTTGACCGCTATCTGCAGGAGTCAGCGGACTACAGCAAACCTAGAGGCCATTCCCCAGGATGTCTTGAGAGATGCAGCAGGAGAGATGCCACCAACATACCCTCAGCAACATGTAGACTTGCATAGGTCAGATCTTCTCTGCTTTCAGAGTCATTCATGAATTCCTGGTTTGTGGAAGAAAGATCAGGTTTTTTTACCGTCCCTCAGAAGGTTGCAGAGGATCACAGCAGTGCTGAATCTTTACTGTCATTTCAGTTGGAGAATTCTGTGTGGCACAGAGTGTAGTTTGTGGTTTTGTTATTCAATTATTATTTAGGGAAAAAAAAAAAAGAAAGAAAGAGAAAAAGCAAAAATAGCCTGCTATGCCAGCTTTGAATGACCATGTTTCTCCAAATACTACTACTTTGCTCAATTCTCACGTACTGCTGCAGTGGGCTCTTTTCCACATCGTACACTTATTAAAAACCCGAAACTCCTAATGTGCTTCGTTTATATGAACTGAACATGTTCAGCATCATCCCAATTTGCAATAGTTTATTATTTACCTGTATTTGCTTTCAAGAATACTATTAATTATCAGCACAGCAACATAAATGCTCCAGACTAAATTGGATATGTGGGCTAGATAAGAGAAAGAACATGAAATGTCTAACCTGACTTGATCTCCAGTTGCTCAGTTATTCATAAAAGAGCATGCAGGGTACTAAGCACTTCTGCAGTAGGAAAGTTAGTGGAATTGATGTGCTCACCACACAACGTAAGTTTCTGCCCTTTGCTTAAAATGACACTTTAGGCCTGAAAGTACTGTTGGGTGGAGATTTCCTCCAGGAAAAAAAAACAAACAACAAAAACCAAACGAAACAAAACACAACACACAATGCACTGCATAACAAATATTTCCTCAACTTTACTATTTCAGTGACTTTTTTAGATCCAGGACAAAACTACAAGGGATAGAACTAAATCTGCTTACATTTTAGCAGTTTTTAAATTAAGTGCTTTGTGTTGAGGGAGGATAGGACAGGATACTTGAACATTGATTTTTTTTTTTCAAATCCAAATGAAATAACTAAGGGTTTTTTTAAAAAAAACTTCAGACTAGATTAAACTTTTCATTTTAAAAAGTTAACCATCTGTAACCTAAAGTAAAATGTTTCTATGTAAATGAAATAATTGACTCTAAATCTCTAATGAAAATGCACATTTTTGAGTGACTGAAATTTTACCACACTGCCATATTAGGCTGACTGAAAACAGCTTTAAAAAGAATACAGGAATGCAAAAGTGTAAACAACAAATTATTCTCTATATTTTAATCGGTAAACAACAGTTTATTATCTCATTCTCCCGAGTATTTTCTAGGTAGCATTTGCCAAGTTGCTTTCCTTCCTTCTACTACAAAATGAAGATAATGGGGCGGGGGGGTGCGGAATTAAGGCTTGCCTTGTTTTAGCTTTTCAGTAGAGTGAACCGCAAACAAACAAATAAAAAGTAACTGGTTTTCTTCAACAGCACATTCTGAAGTTTATTAACAGAACAAGCATATTCTCTGCTGTCTTCTCTGTCCTGGTGAGGTTTCACCTAGCATGGCAAGTCAGGTTTGGAGACTAGAGAGAGGTACGGACAGACATACTACAAAAGCATCAGTGATGAACAATTAAGAATGATGGATTTGGAGTAAAGCAGTGGGATTGACTAGTCTAAAGAGACCGAGGGAAGGATTTCTGATAGTCTCATAGTATGTTAACAGCTATCACTGAAAAATAAACCTTTAGGAGAGCATCTCCGCTGTTAGTGGTGACTGAAGAAGCTGGACAGAAAACTTAATTGCATTGTGGAATCTTTCATTAGAAGTTTAAGAATCTTCTGTATGTCATTTGTCTGAGATAGTCTTACATGCATGTAACTTTTGTCTGGGCACAGAAGCTGGAAAAGATGACTTCTTGAAGTAATTGTTACAGGCCCATATTTCCCTACCTTCTCTACCCACACTTATTTAGCTTTTTTATTATTATTTTTGTGTATTGTTTTTCTTTTTGTTTTGCTTTATTTTGTTTTTAAATATTCACATCAATCACTACATTTCACTTAATCTCTGGCCTCTGTTGCTTGTTGGCCCTAAAGAAATACAAAGCATAAATGAACGTATTACCACACAAGATGCAGCTGCCAATACAGCCAGTGCTCTAAGAAGTTCTTTCAAATGTTACAGCCAGCAAGCCCAGTAAAACAAGTCCAAATCTATCACATGGTACATCTCTCTAGATAGAAGCCAATATTCCAGATTCAAAACAAAAAGCCCCTGATAGTGATTTTCACGCACATAGTGTGGGTGACAGCCACCTGCCTCCTGAACTTTTGTGGATGTTTAGGTAAAGGCCACAATGAGGAAAAAGTCAGTATCCCATGAAACATCAATTCCTGCCAGAGCTGTGATATGGTGTAAGCATAAGTTGTCAAAAAGGTATAGTTCAGACTGTCAAAAAAAACTTAAATAACCTAAAAAGCTGCTTCTACACATGGAAACTAATCAGTGGATCTGGCTACCTGCAGTAGGATTCAAACAAACAAGAACACTTTTACCAATGCTGCTGTCCTGGTTTAAGTTAGAACAGAACTAATTCTGTTCAGTGATTTTACTTTTCAGCTGAGTCTCTCCTAAGTAACTGCACTTTCTGGAGTTAACAGCAGATTTTCACAGACGGTGCCCACTTCTAGCAGTGATAATGCTCCAAGTTTAGAGTTAGTATCAAGGACTGGTGTGTAGAAAGGCTCTTGCTTATACTTGCTCCCACTCAGACCAAGGTTACTGCTAAATCTTGTGTACCACTTTGGAGGTGCAGAAAGTAAGAGGCCACAACTGCAGGGAGGAGCGGACAGGCCAGGTGACCCTAAACTGACCAACAAGGTATTCCATCACATAAACGTTGCATTCAGTATAAAGTTGAGGGATCGTGAAAGTCAAGCTTTCCTTTTCAATGGCTGGTGTTTGAGAAGGTCTCTGTTCTGCCTTTGATCCCAATTCAGTGTTCCTGAACCCAGTTCCAGAATCTGCTTCCTGTCTGCCACTGGGACTTCCTCAGTGCCTGCTCCACAGCATCAGTGGTGATGGTGATGGGTGGGTTCAACATTGAATTTATATATATTTCATTTTATTGTTATTTTCATTAAGGTTGTGTTTAGGTGTTAGGGTTTTTTCCCAATCCGTAAATCTCTCTTGTTTATTCACATTCTCTTCCCCTTTGGGAAGGCAGAGGTGTTAATTTGTCTAGTGGCTGGTACAGCACTAACCCTTGACAGCTTCACATGCTGAATTGTATCTTCAGGCCAAAACTTCAGAGAACTCGGAGCAAATTAATAGTAGATAAAACTGAATCAGTCAGAGAACCTCTAAGCTCAGCATACTAATGTACATTAAACATCAAACAATATCTAAAGAGCATCTGGGAAATGATGCACAATAACAATTAACAGGACGGTCCATTAAAAAGGGTAGTTGTCCAGTAGTCTGAAACCTGAGTGTACCATATCTTCAGCTAGCTTCTTGAACAAGTTACCTTATTTCTCTGTCAGTTTGCCTACTCATATATTTAAAAAAAAAAATAAAAAGATGAATAGAATTCTCTTGCCAAACCAGTCATGGAGACCTCTGTATGAGAGATTCTAGATAAAAACTAGATGAAGTCAGAAAGGCTCATAAATCCTTGGTCGAGGATGGAGCATACCTAAGTATTCTCCAGGTACAGAGCTCTATAACGCCATTTCATTTTTTAAGTCAGTCATAAAATTAACCCCTTGGAAATGAATTAATGTTAACTTCAAAAAGTCTTTCCTACAGCACATTTAATTAAACATTTGGTTAAATGACAGCTGATTTGTACAATTCGTCAAGTCCTAAGAAGAGTGAAGGCAAGTTCTACCTGTGCTAGGATGACAGACTGAAAGTCCTTGTGTATAGATGGACACTGTATTTAGAAAAAAAAGAGGACAGAGGATATAGAACGAGTTGGGGGAGAAAAGACAGAGCATATCCCATTTCATGCAGTTTAGGAAGCTTTCCTCTTACAAGTGAGTGATGTGGTAACAGAGAGTAGAAGAAATGTCACTGCAGGAGTCCATGCTGCTTTTATGAACTCTCTCACTATGACAGCCTGAAATTAGATCAACAAGTTACAAGACTCTGTTGACAGCAAATACAAGCCAAAGGTTGTGTATACAGCAGATGTTATCAAATCTTCAGATGTTAGCCTCAGTTGTATACAGATTAAACGCAGCAGGCAGTGTAACCTATAAAAGGCAGTTCATTGAGGGGGCACCAATGACATTTGCTAAGGAAAGAACTGCTTACGCCTCTCAGCTGATGTAGTAGTTATACATTAAAAGCCTCTGCGCAGCTACCCTCTACACAGCCATATTCCATGGTTCCCTGGGTTTATACATGGGCAGTGATTCACTGTTTTGTTGAATCTCAGCTGCACCATTTCTGGCTTTATCCTTACATTCCTATCCTGCGAGGTTGTATCGCACTCCAGTTAATATGCCACATGCTCATTTTTGGAGGACAGGGTCCAACATTACACAAAGTAACATTTACTTCCTTGGGTAAAAATGACAACCGAAAGAATTCAGCGCTTTTGGGTGCAAAACATAATTTTATGGGAAGAAATAAACCTCCTTTTGTTTCTATCGAAACTTATGTTTCCAGGTTACAGCAACCAAAAACTATATAAATACTTCCAATTAAAACATCTTTTTAATGCAGTGTTTCAATGAAAGAGACCAGTGTTGCTCAGCAACCAGCCAATATCTTCCATGATCTGTCCGAAAACCAAACCGTGAATCAGACAAGAGACCAAACATATGATGAAGCTTTTGAAATGCTATCAGTTAATTTCTTTCCTCTTTGGAGCAGAAATAGGAAAGACCATAAAGGTTAACAGCACTTTTCCATCAACTAACATAGCAACAGCTCTGCTGCATTAGGTCAAAGGTTAGTGTTTGCTTTCCATTGAACAGAACCAGTCAGAGAAAACATTTCTGGATGAGTAGACGAATAATTGACCAGATAACTTCAGGATAATATTTCATCTTAAAATAAATCTCTCAACTTTTCAAATTTCTATTAAATTTTTGAATTTCAGCAGAAACAACCAAAGAAAAGTCTCCCCACACATCCCAAGACATACCCTCTAAATTTCACCCTTGTTAGCTATAGGTACATGGAAAAAGGAGAAGGAAGCACATTTGTTGCACATCAGGGAACACCAGCTAGAGACCTGTGCAGATGACATTCTCCACTGTACTCACTGAGGGAATCCTATTCACTTTTTTCCTGCATTTTGGAAGAGGCTGTGAATTCCTCCTTTATGTCCTTTCCTACATCTTGGATTTCCAAAAGGGTGCACAATGTTAGAAGACTCTCAAGTGCTTTTTTGCTACTATGAAATGAGCAATGAGTTCACATACTAACTTTATAAACATTCCCATCCAATACATGCTGCTCTCTCGGTGCTGAGGTCCCACCACACAAAAGAAAGAACTATTTCTGATGGGAAGGAAAGTGTGTAAAATAATGAACATACAGGTTTATTCACACACATATACTTTCTCATCTGGTGACTGCATAGCTTTAAAATACTGAAACTCTGCTACTGTGTGCTTCGCATGACTCCACAGCCTAGCAAACTGTCTATGGGAGAGCCAAGTGTCTAAGATTATGGTCAAAACCTATTCAATAGTCCTAGTAAGAGTTCATGCTGGTCTTCTGTTAGAAGATACCTTTATAGTTACTATGAAGGCTGAAAAAGAATCAGAAAAAAATAAGTAGATAGCATAAGCAATGTAACCATTTGTTTTAAATGGGAAAATTAGTTCCTTGACTCTGAGGTAATACCATGAACCCTAGGACCACTTTTCTCATGTATTCTAATATCAAGACTGGAAGATACCGACTATATTTGATCTGCATTATGAATGCCAGACTTCTGAAGTATGGTCTTACAAAGTTTTCCTTCCTACAGGGAAACGTACTAAGGTCATCCAATAGATGCAACTGACTTTTTCTATTCCTTTTATACAAAGCACAACTATCATCAAAAAGCCTAGCTAGCTTTGAGATAAGCCCCATTTCCCAGTGTTCCCTATCTTACAAGCTCTGCACTTCTCGCACATTCTTAAGCACAGAATCATAACAGAAAGCACACCCTGGCAAGTATTGCTTGGTTGAAAACTTGAGTCCTCCTTCATCCTTCATATTTGCCCCAATAGGGAACCTACTGGTGTTAGAGTCACTTTTTACCATAGTGGACACAATGGGTCTCCCTCAGAGAGCTAAACTGAGCAGCCCAAATTGATCACCAGGTTAAAGAAAGTAAAGGACATACTCATGTACAATCTTGATCACATTTCATCACTGGAAAGTCCTCAGAAGTCTTTCAGCACTACAGTGCAAGTTTGGGGTTTTTTTGATCATCTGATTGGAAACAACTGCCAGTGTAAGCAACGCCAAGAAAAGAAATGCAATCACACTGAAAAAAAGGTAAGCTTAGGAAACAGGAAAGTGTAGATAATCAACCATAGCAGATGGAAAACAGTCTTTTACCAGCTTCACATTCTAGTCTGGTTTAGGCTAGGAGGAACCAATAATAACTGGTGGGTAAGGTTAAAGGAGGACTTTATCTCTAGTTCCATTCCAATTCCTACCAGCAATCATGTCTTTCTCCCACCTTCTGATTTTGGCACACAGTTAAGTCACTGAATCTAAAGGAGAGGGTAAAGGGACAATTCAGTATTCTTGCCCAGGATTTTGCTGCTTTTTAGCTACTAAGATAATTCTACGACATGGACAAAAGTAGGTAGGTGGCTGGCAATGACAACACTCCACCTCCATTCTGGCCTTAAGCAAAGGCAAGTGTCTCTAAACTCCCATCCCTTATTAAGCTTGTCTCTGCTGGCTGCAGATAGTCAGCTGCATTCAGGGAGACTAACACTTCAGCCTGCCAGTTCTTCTAAAGAAAAGAAAGCTACTAATCAAGTTAGCCCTATCTGTGCCTGATGTGCTAAAAGCTTATCAGGACAAAAAGCTGACAAGAGCAAATGCAATAACCCAAAATGTCTTGTTATCAGTATCTTGGTCCCCAGACACAGTTGTCCTCCCACATCTGCTGAAAGCATTCTCAAAGCTGAGAAGGACTAATTGAAGCTCATGGTCAGAAGGCCACTGCAACAGTAGCCTAAGCTATTCTCTAAAGTCATGTACAAAGACTTCTGTGAAATCATGCCACAGGAACAAGCAAGTGAAAAAACTTCCACTGAGGCCATAGAAATAAAATGGTGAGAAAGCAGCACATGCAAACCCAGTCAGCAGCTTCTCTACGTATCTTATCAACCCAAGAGTATCTGAAAAGCCCTGGAAAACAAGCTTATTGCTTTGAAGGGGCCTATGCCAAGCACCAAGGAACAAATGAGCTTCAGCAGCATCACACAAAGTCAAATTTGGTCCCAATTAAGAAAACAAACAAAAAAAAAACCACCACCAAACAAAAAAAAAAACCCACAACAACAAAAATATCATAGCTTGGCACTTCAGGCCTTCTCCCACCAGCAAGACATGGCACAGATCTTATTTTTACCTCACTGATCCTATTAGTACCAACAGCAAAGTTGTAATAAACTTAAGATTTATTAAGTTTCATGTAGGTGGAGGCATTTGACCTTCATGAAACTTCAAAACTACATGGGTTAAGAGTCAACCAGAGAAAGTATGTATACTATTACACAGGACTGCCTTAGCAATATAGTTTCAAAAAAAAAAAAAAAAACCAACAAAAAAACAACCAAAAATCATGGCAGGGTCTTTAATGGGCTACCCTTGAATCAAGTCCTCATTTTGGAAGATTTAATGACTACCTGGGTCTGCAGATAAAGTCTAGCTTAACACAAATGTCCATCTCAAGTACAATTCTCAGAGAATGGTGTGGCTTCACCAGTGTTGGCAGGTTTACCCAAACGTGCAAAGCTGATACAAACGTGCTTTGTTCTTTCAAGCCTGAATGCAATATGCTAGCTGAAATACTGTTTGTAGAAGCTCTCCCACAAAAATAAATATAAGTTCCCTTAAGTGAATGAAGTCACTGGATTTATGCCAGGAACTAAGACAAATTTATTTTTTCTTTGTAAACCCCAATCAAAGCCTCTCTTCCTCAATGGATTAAAACCAGAAGCAAATGAAGAAGCCCATAGTATTTCCAAACCAAAATTCAGAGGTATTTTGCTCAAAGTTTTTTTCTTGCGCTCATCTCTAGGAGAAAAAGTAAGATACTTTCATCAAGGTGCTACTCTGAGAATCTGGGCTTGTCAACTCAATAATAAACTGAAATACTAGATACACATTTACCTGACCTTCCCTACTCCCAACATCTCTCCTGAAAGGGAAAATTCATTTGGGTGTTTATCCCTCTTTCTAATATAACTGATATTGATACTACCTCAGATCAGTATGCTTTATATTTAGAATTATTTTATACTGCATTTTTAAGTTTGTGAAGCTTACGTATATTGATGAACTTTACCCTGATACAGACACCATGTGATGCATACAGAAATCTCATAGTCATGAGCTCTATCGATGTGTTTATTTTGCCTGTCTCAAAACCAAAATGTGTGTGCCAAATTGCTACAATTTTTAGAATCACACTTCCCGTGTAGTGATTATAAGAGTGCACCTTGCTTTTTTCCCCCCACAGTTTTGCACTGAATTTTTTTCTCCTGTTTTCTCAGGAATCCAACCTCTGAGGATTTTTGGAAGAGAATTATTTCCAGCTATCAAAAAGTTAAAACAAGATTTCATTTCACAAACTCTAAGCACATCAATGTTTTTGAATGCTGGTATTAAAAGAGAGATCACTTTCTACTGAAAAACGCTACACTTCTCTTTGGGCCCACACATTATATGTTCTTAGAGCTCCTGACTCCAAACTACAAATTTTTGCCACATCAAATTGGCTGGTCCCAACAAGTAAATTCATGCAAGATCCACCTTGGGATTAATTGACAATCCATATGGAGACAGGATAATTACAGCAGCTTTATGTGGGTCAGATATACTGCCTCTCTGTCTCCTGTACCAATTTCTTCAAGGGAACTCAACCCTTCAGAAAGTATTTAAGTCCATCAGGACATAGAACAGATGAGGAAATACTCTGTCAACTAGTCATAGAATCATAAAATCATAGAACATTAGGGGTTAGAAGGGACCTCTAGAGATCACCTAGTCCAACCCCCCTGCCAAAACAGGCTCACCTAGGACAGGCCACACAGGAACACATCCAGGCGGGTTTTGAAATTCTCCAGAGAAGGAGACTCCACAACCTCTCTGGGCACTCTGTTCCAGTGCTCTGTCACCCTCACTGTAAAGAAGTTTCTCCTCATGTTTAGGTGGAACATCTTATGTTCTAGCTTCTACCTGTTATTTCTTGTCCCATTACTGGACATCACAGAAAAGAGACTGGACCCTTCCACTTGATGCTCACCCCTTAAATATTTATAGACATTAATAAGATCTGCTCTCAACCTTCTCTTCTCTAGACTAAACAGTTTCAGTTCCCTCAGCCTATCCTCATAGGAGAGATGTTCAAGTCCCTTAACCATCCTTGTAGCTCTTTGTTGAACTCTTTCCAGTAGATCCCCGTGTCTCTCGAATTAGGGAGCCCAAAACTGGTTACAGTATTCCAGGTATGGTCTCATCCGGGCAGAGTAGAGGGGTAGGAGGATCTCCCTAGACCTGCTGGACGCAGTTTTCTTAATGCACCCCAGGATACCATTGGATACATTAACAACCTTTCTGAAAAAAAGAAACAACCACACCTCTTCCCACCAAACTTCACTTGTTAATGGAGAAAAAGAATAAGCAATTAATTGCATCTTAAGCATAAGATCATATGCAGAGATAGTTCTTAGGTGCTTGGTTTTTTGGTTGGTTGTTGGGGTTTTTTTTTTGTAAATGAACTACAAAAGAAACCACGGTACCTTTCAACACTGAATACTGGGCACCTGGAAAAAATGACCTCGTTTCCCATTCCACTGTGTCCTGTCCAAGCAGAAGGCGGCTCAGATCGCCAAGACACGGGCTGAGATGCTGGCGGGCNCCCCGGGCCCCGCCGGGCCGAGCCGCAAGGACGGGAGACAA
This sequence comes from Baryphthengus martii, assembly GCA_013396935.1. NCBI lineage: Eukaryota > Metazoa > Chordata > Aves > Coraciiformes > Momotidae > Baryphthengus > Baryphthengus martii. The sequence continues at coordinate 179,034 of VWZK01019942.1, forward strand.
GGGAGGGGAGGAGAGGGGCCGCCGCCTCAGTTCCGTCACCTTTGAGGGAGCAGTTAGTTACCTCTGGGCTCCTCACCGCAGCCTTTGCAGCAGCACAGCCCCATGGCAGGTGACAGCGTCCCTCGCAGCCCAGGCAAGTCCGCTCCCCGTCAGGCGGAGCCGCCTCCAGCATCCCGGGCAGCAGGGCGGGCAGTGGGGGCTGCCGGGCCCGGGCTCCCAACAGGCTATGCAGTGGGCAATGGCAGGTTGGCGTCCTGGGGCTCCCTGCCCTCGTCCACCGTATTTCCAAAAGGCCTTGAGGCAGGTCTCGGCGCTTCGTGGCTCTCTTTGCCCGCTAAACTTCACCGGCTTATTTATTACACTCGCCTGTTTGAAGGGCTGAGAGCCGCCAGAGGCTGCTTTATGTGAGCAGCAGATGCTTACTCTCAGGTGGGCGGAGGGCAACAGACAGCAAATGTAAACCTTCAGTGTGCATAAATAAAAAGATACTAGAAAGGCCATTTCACCTCTTGCAAAATTATGTTCAGCACGGGACAGGGTCATATCATACGGTCTCCCCCCTTCAAGAGTAAACACCTAACCATATATCTCTGGGAGTCTCTGCAGAGAACTTAGGTATCGAGAGTTACTGGGACCTTGCATTCTTGCAAAGGTCAGCACTACTCTAGCAATATTCAGAAGGCTTGTTTAAACACTTACTTTTAATTGCATTAACCTAACTAAATCAGTAGCCACAAAGACAAGATAAGAGTTGGTTTGGGATAAAGAAACAGCAACATCAGTAGAACAGATGTTTGCTGGTTCTCTGATCATCCAGTGTTTGTCTTCTAGACCCAGCAGTATTTAAACCTGCAGAGACCCTGACAGTGAAGACCCACTGCCCAGAAGCAGCAATTGCAATATAGTCACATAGCTTTGTTTTATACAGCAACTCACAGGCCAGTGTAGTGCCTTTGCAAAGCTTGGTCAAGCATTTAGAATTAGATGTCACGAGCAAGACGCTAAATGATAAAGTCTTTTCGACACAACACAGTATCATAGAAATAGCCAAATCTGTCTGGGTCAAACAGAAATGAGATTTCATTTGAAATATTACATAAAATGCACATATATTTACATAAACTGAAAATGTCAAAGATTCAAGTAGGTATTAGTCTATTCCTACAATAAGAAAGGTGGATATGCTTGCACTTTTTCAGCAATAAAACCCACTTGCTCCCCAGTAACATTGTTTTGAGACTCATTTCTGTTAATATACATAACTCATTCTGTACAGCAGGAGCTGTTCGAAGTGAGATTTCTGTAATTCTTAACAGTTTCACCTACTAGATCTATGGTTAATCAAGCCTGTCTTCTCCTTAAACTGCACATATGAATTTTAGACTAAGCTTTACAAAATCTTAAGCCCAGAGTTCAATGTCTAAATCTTGATCTCAAGCACCAAACAATTTGGCTGATCACAGGTCCCTGTGAAATTAACTGGTGCTGACTGAGCACCCTAAGTTTTTCTGAATATCCAAAATACTTTGCAGATTTTTTTCTCCAGCCATAACTCTCAGTTTCACCATCCAAAATTCTTGATTGAAAGCTTATACTCCCCTCCAATTTCTTATGAAATACAATAACATGTTGGTTGCCACTGAAAACAAAAGCTGAGTGCTAAACACTGTTGTGGAAACAATGACATTTCCTATTTAGAGACCAAGCTGAAGATCTGGAAATCAGAGGTAAAGTTTTCAGTTTTTGTTAAGTCAACCACTTATATTCTGGGGAGTAAAACAAAGTAAATAAAAATAGTTAAAAAAAAAGATTAAAATTGGAAGAGGGTAGAGGAATATGCTATTCTATTTCAACAATTCATTCCGGATGTGACATCTCACTGATGGCTGAAGGTATACATTTCACATTCACTTATGAAGAGACAAATATTTTTTGTGATTCTCAAATGTGTCAGAGTTGCTTCTCTAGAGCTGGGTAAATGCTGCTTTTCAAACTTTTAGACACAAAGCAAGGATTACAAAGTTTTGGGTTTTTTCCTTCCTCTGCCCACATTTCCCACCTTGAAAAAGACACAAACCAGTCTGAAGAACACAAAGTATCATGAAAACAGATAACTCTGCTTCATAGAGAATGAACAGAGCCAGCCAGTACAAAGCAGGTACACTTGAAAAGCTGACAATTTATACTCATACTCATACTTAAAATCCAGGAGAATGTGTTAAAATCTTCAGGTTTGGCTAGTAAAAGTTTGTTTTGTCTGATCTGCAAAGTTTTTTATACTATGAGCTTCCCAATATTGCTCAGAAATCTAAAAGTCAAGGAGCTGAAAACTATAGAATTCCTCTTCAAAAGTTAATCTTTATAAAATGGCAAGTTTGCTTTTTATGAGCAGATTCAACCTAAATTATTCCTTTGCTTGATTGCTGTAATACATGGTGAAGCTCAAGTAAAAGTGGCTTGCCAGACCACAGTGGAAACACCCTGTGACTCTCTACAGAATTCTTAACAGCCATTGGGTCTCAGGAAGAAAAGATAATATTTCAGCAGTGTAATAACACAGGCAGAACACTCAACCTTAGTTCATATATCTCTAAACACTGTAATTCCCTTAAAGACCTACTTAATAAGAGTCTAAAATGAGAAAGTGTATTTTCTGGGCTACTATTTAATAATAATAAAGTAACATGCTACCTTCCCCAAGCCTTCTTTCCTCTGAGATCAGAGAAGTCTAACCCATCCTCCCCTTCCAAGCCCCTGTCTCCATCATCCCCTGTCCCCAAACATCCCCCCTTCCTACACCTTTAATATAAACTGTGAAGGAAATGTTTTTGCAAATTCCAATTCTCCAGGCTGGTAAGACTCTGAAAAATAACCTGCTGAGAGAAAAATCAGATCTTCATGGTTTAAAGGAACAATATATAGTTCAAAGAGCAATGGTTTTAAACTAGAGCAGGGTAGATTTACATGAGACAGAAGGAAGTCCTTTACTCTGAATCATAGAATCATAGAATCGTTGAGGCTGGAATAGACCTCTGAGATCATCAAGTCCAGCCTATGACCCAACACCACAACACCTAGCTAGACCATGTCACTAAGTGCCACATCCAATCTTTCCTTAAACACCTCCAGGGATGGCAACTCCACCACCTCCCTGGGCAGTCCATTCCAGCGCCTAATGACCCTTTCTGTGAGGAAGTGCTTCCTAAGATCCAACCTAAACCTCCCCTGGCGCAGTTTCAGGCCACGCCCTCTTGAACTGTCACTAGTTGCCTGGGAGAAGAGCCCTACCCCCACCTGTCTACAACCTCCTTTCACGTAGTTGTAGAGAGTGATGAGGTCTCCCCTGAGTCTCCTCCAGGCTGAACAACCCCAGCTCCCTCAGCCTCTCCTCATAAGACTTTCCCTCCAGTCCCTTCACCAGCCTTGTTGCTGAGAGTGGTGAGACACTGGAACGAGTTGCCCAGAGAAGCTGTGGACACCTCATCCCTGGAAGTAGTTAAGACCAAGCTGGATGAGGCGCTGAGAAACCTGGGGAGGTGGGAAGTGTCCCTGCCTGTGGCAGGGGTTTGGAACTAGATGATCTTTAAGGTCCCTTCCAATTCAAGCCATTCCATGATTCTATGATCTATTCCTCATGGAAAACATTGGCATAGAAGAACATGAGTTGGATGCAGATATGTCACTAGACTGCATGAAGTGTACTGCATGGAAGTACACATTTTGTTTTCACACATTGCCTTCTCTCAAGTGATATAACAATGCATTTCCATTCGTCAGACTAGGCTTGTGACTGGGCAGAGTTCTATTAAGAAATGGCTTTAAAAAGAAGTATTTGAAAATACAAGATCAAAAAGCATGCAACTATTTAGTCAGAAACAATATTTCAGAACATATGGTCCTGTCCTTTTAAAGAGCTTCTAGTCCAGGAAGAGTTACAAGATACTGTATTTATAAGAAGTTATTCTAATTCAACTAGGTCTATTCCCTCTGCTTTTCCCTCCAATTACTATAATTCCAAGAGTATTTTTTAGCACCTGAAATCATACCATCTTACACTCATCTGACAATAATGAATCCTTTGCACCTGGTCCTGGCAAAGCTGATGTCCTTACCCTTCCATTTTTGTCACTAGAAAGGCAATGTGTGCTGTGATTAAAGGGGAGTGCTAGGACAGCTCTTACCACTGTGCTTTTATTTCTTTCAGCAGCAGGTGAGCATGCTGGCTGACATCAGTAGCTCTTATCTGGCACCCCACACTATTTCTCATCAGTGGCTATGCATCCACAAGCTGCTCTTGCACAGTTCACACTGACTTAGAGCCCTAAGGGGAAGATCAGCTAAGCACATAGATCATAAGAGCAGAGTTTTACTGCAAATATCCGGAAGCATCGTGCTCTCTGACAGCACTTTAAATTGCTGTAGAAACAAGAACCCTTTCTCATCATAGCCTATGGTTAATGTACGCGAGTGTTTACACTTACTGACTTTAAAGAGCCATGGCTTCTAGAATAGAAAGGAGGATATGCTCTGGCTCACAAAGAGACACAACACAACTGATAGCAGAATCTTAAGAAAATGGTAAGGAGCTCTGGGAAAAATATCTGGACTGCTACAGCATGGTGGAAGTAGTTAAGAAACAGCTCCTTACATGTAGCTTATTCATATTTTCATCAAAGTTACCAAGAGCAGAACTCTGATGGTGTTAGCATTACAACTGAAGGCAGAACTGTACTTTCCAAGAGGAAACAGCTGTGACCTCTAAGTACGACTAGGGAAGGACACTGAATTACTTTTCACTACTCCTCCTCAAGCCTTATGTATTCCCTTCAGACAGTCACACTACAGACCCACAGCTGTATTTACAACACCTTCCAGAGACCCCCACCAGCTTCAGAGCAGGAGCTCAGGAGGGAATATTTCCCTTAAGAAATATGATCATAGGCACAGTATTTCCACTTATACTTTCTCTGTTCTCTGCTGTGACATGTCTGGGCCATTTGGCTAACTAACGGTAGGATGTGTCTTTTCATGGTCTGCAGCGTCAGCAACACACAACATCGATTATCCATGTTCAAGACCTATAAGGACACAGGGACAGAAATAAGTTGCTGAACCCTTGTCTGTCCACTTAAAATAGACCACACGAAATTTAGTCTGGAAAACATCTTCTGCTGAACCCTCCCAGAAGGAATAGTTTTGATTCTCTGATTCGTATACAGAACAAAGCCTTTATGGACTCTGTGGAGCAGGAGGATGCTCACACCAATACAGGTAGAAGGCTGTTAATCCTTGTAGACACTTACATTTGTGTTAACAACAGCAGCCTTTCTCCACATTCCACTAGTATACCAATAGAGGTTTTCTTTTGGCATAATTTTACCAGCACAGCATTCCTAATGTAGACAAGGCTCTTCATCTCTCAAGTTAGCAGCTGCCAGTGTGCTGATAAATCCTCATATGAGAATCCTCAACTCCAAATCCAGGGTAACAACAGCCTGTATAGTTATCTTTCAATGAGAAGACTATATGGTTGGTCATAACAGTCTTTCCTCTTGGCCTCAGAGACACTCCCTTTTAACTGTATACTTTTGATTTCATAGCTCTTTCCTTTGTTATCTCAAATTCCTCTTTCCCCCTCCCCAAAGTTTTCATGATTGTTAGACTGCTGGTAATAAAAGCAAACTCCAGAGTTAACAACAATGCTTCATGAGTTCAGCATGATATATAGCATCTTTGGTACTACGTGAAGGCATGGATATCAACATCTCCTTAAGTGGACTTCAATTAGAGAAGCAATGGTTTACGAATGTAGAATATACTGCATAATACTGCAGTTACAAATACATTTATCTCCTCTGGCTGAGATTCAAAACCAGATTTTGAAAGAATGTGTATGCACTGGGCTGTGCACCTGCAAGAAAAGAGATACAAGGCACAAACTTGGAGAAAGTAAACATTTAGAGTCCGTTAAAAGGAACAGTTCTACAATTACAAGTGACTTGAACTTTGTCTTCCTAATGGAAGAAATTATATTCATTTCAATTAGAGTTCTTGAAGAAAATGAGGAAGATTGAACTTGTATTGGAACATGCTACACTAAATAGAACATAGTCCTGATCCCAGATGCCTCACTGCTTTTAAAAAATACCTTGCACAGAGTCCCCGTGATGGGTACTGCAGAGATGCTGTGGAGGTTATATTAAATTTATGAGAATAAAGTTGTTGCGATGCCAGTAAATTCAAGACAGATTAGCCACTTTTCAGCAGGTGTTCTCAGTGTTCACTATATTAAGCTCCTTTTAAAATCTTCTCGAAAATGTTAGTGCAAAGCACTGCTTTTTCAGGTGTTTGTAGTCCCAAGGAGTACTTTTCAAGACCTAGTATTTTACAACTGCTTGAAAGTGGACTGCTGAAATAATAAAACCAATGTAATTTCTGGTATCAGTAATATAAACACAGAATTTGAGTTCTTTGCTGGCATAGTCCAGGTCTATTTATACAGTATAATGCAAAACTTAAAATGTTATGATGTCCTCTGCATAGCAGAGGATACACCTAGGCGTACTTGTTCATGCCCTATAGGTAAACTACACCTAGGTAACTAGTACAAGGAGTTATAACCAGTCTCAGGGAAAAAAAAAAAAAAGAGTCAACAGAGAAATGAAACAACCATGCTGGTTAATAACTAGGTCTCAATCAAAGCTGTCATGTCCCCTTTAAGCTGTAAAAGTTGGACGAGATCAACAGGCTGTGCTCAAGTTACTCCAGCTCAGTAGAATTAACTTCTCTACAGAGCATAAAGCTATCAGGAAGGAGGAATCACTCCCAGTGTCCTGAAACGCATTTATATCCAATGTCCAAACATCTACAGGATCCTATCTATTAGAAGCACTTGTATCAAAAAATCCCACGCATTCAGGACATGCCAGAGATTCCACATTCATCTCGTTTAACTAATTTATTTGAACAATAAGAACTGATGGAAAGAAGACTGATATTCTTATAAGTAATTCATTTTAAAACACACTAAATTAATTCCTTAGTTTGCCACTCTACTTTACAGGGATACTCTGAAGTAATAAAATTGTACGTGTACCCTTTTTATGTGACTAGTGTCAGTATCTCTCTTGGCTATACCAGGGAAACTAAACTTGTTTCATGTTTTACTGTTTTTCATGTTGCAATAGTTCTTTCAGAACCCACATTTTCGACAGTCCATGTATCATGCCAGTTTGTTTCCCTGCAGTGACTTGCATCTTTTGAAATTTATTCATCAGCATTGAGCCCAACAGAGACTTGTGTGATGACCTAGTCTAAGTTCCTGCATAACACAAGGGAATCTTACAAGCAAGTTCAGAGTCAGGCATATATTTTGTAAGCAACCAAGTTGATAGGACCCTGCCCAGGGGTAAGACTATGTGGAGGATAAGAATTTGAAAACTTTTTAAAAGAAGCGTAAAAGTCACTTCAACACACCAGCCTTCCTCAGCTCATCATATGTAATCAGTACTTGAGAAATACTTAAAATAGCATGTGAAAGCTTGTACAATGTAACATTAAGTTCTTGTTACTTTATAGAATGATGACTTAAAGTATAAATAGTGTTATGCCCTAGGCCATACATCTTTGACATATTTCCTCCTTCTCCCTGTAAAGTGCAGAAAGCCCAGTGCAAGCTGGTTCTCACTGATAGCATGAGCGTTATTCCTAAAACATTTCAGACGAGCACAGAGTGGATTTTGCCTGTGAACCCTCACAACTGTTTGACACCAAGCCAGCTACCTCTTCAAACTGGCACTAGCGCATCATTCAAAGACATGGTTTCATAAACACCTCAGATAGCAGTTTCCCAATTATAATTCGTTTTGGATGCTGGAGCAGCACATTATCAGCTTTGCCTCCCTTCCCCCAAACACTTTTGTGTGGGCTGTGTGAAAAGGAAATGTGTTTTATTTTTCTTACCTTTGCTCCCCAGAATGACTTCCAGCTAGTATTTTCAAGTCAGCATATTATACTGAGCAGTTAAGCTACCAGCACTAACAGGTACCCCAGTAGCATCAATAGCACAGTCTTATAAGATTATCAGTACATGGTGTGGTTTTGGATGATGGTTCCCTCTTTCCCCATTAGATACTTCTGCACCACCCCCCCCCCAAATTGTGTCAGAAATCCCTTCTGGAGTAATCCAGGGAGCAAATATTTCAGTTTCTTTCACTTAGGTGCCATCCCTGCATTGGTTTAGAGACCAATCCCACTCCTTGCACTGCATCTGCTGCACACATCAGAGAAATCAAATCCACATCATCTCAAAGCAGGTAGGAAAGTCAAAGTCTTTATTCTTGTTACTATAACGCATGAACTTTGCAAGCAGTTACAACCACATGCATCCACTGACAGGTTCAGGACCCCCAGAGTATTAAAAAAAAATTTACCCACCTCAAGAAAGTATCGTCACCCACGTGAAATTCAGCAATTTACCTCTCCTAGTATTAAAGCTAAAGAAAATGCACTCATCAGACATGCTGACTCTTAAGAAAGAAAAAGTACAGAAAATAAAGAGGGAAGCAGTCCCTAGGACACTGAAGAATAAAAGTGAGCAACCCTGACTGCATCTCCGGCTCACACAACCAATACAGCTCTGCAAACTAATCTAAAATGCATTGTATTTTTAATTTAACATGACTGGGCCTAAGCAGTAAATTCCTTTTAGCTTGATGTTTTCTTTCTGCATGCTGACGTTGAGCTCTAATACTTATTTTTACTACCACTAGAATTTGCTGTGTGCTATGAACTACACTGCCATATATCATACGTCTATTTTACTTCATCGTGCTAACCTACTAGAGTAATTAGCCTTAGGGATCCCAATCATTGCATAAATCTTGTGGAGGATTCACCCATCCTTATTGTAAATGTCGACACAGCTGCTTCTGGGGCTGAACAAAGCTTGACCTGCAACAGCAGCGCTAGAGTACAGCAAGCTGCAAGCAGCACTGACAACTTGATTTTTGACATATTAACAAGAAATATAGGGAAGGTATTATATAACTGATGGTGTTGACACTTTGATAAGCATATCTTTATGGAACAAAGCTGCTCTTACACAAAAAAAGTTTTTAAAAAAATCCCTACTGATCACACATGCATTAGGGTTAAAAATATTATCCTTAAGGCAGAATACTCAATAGCAGAGCTTACTCTGGAACATATCAGCAGGAAGAATTCAAAAATCTTACCTAATTTGCACTGAAAAGCCAACCATATGGAATTGAATGATGCCTTGTACATTCCATCAAACAGATGCCATCAACTTACAGAGCCATGTTTCTATACCCAAAGGACAGCTCACACAAAATGCTGTGCAGACATATTTGACTTTGAGGGATACAATGGATTAAGGAAAACTGCTCAAGAACAATCAGAGATTATGTCATAGCGATCTGCACTAGCAGAAAAAGCTATTCATGAAACTCCTTAAACCCCATGCTCCTTTCCCAGCGAGCCTCACGCTGTTGTAATTGAAGTAAAAATCAGTATTCTTGTTGAAGACTGGCGCATGCATTAAGGACAGGTAGGTGCTACTGATTATGGATAAGATGCAGAGCTTTTCCTGGAGATGCAGATTCCAGGACAGCAGAATACGTACACTGTCATAGCCCATTTCCAGGCCTACTTTAAACTGCCCGGGGCCACAGATCACCGAGGGATGTAGATAGTACAACTTGCAGTAGTAGATCAAACACTTCTAATGAAACAAAGGAAGGATCTTGCTTTTTCATGAAGCAGGATCTTTGCTTGCCAAATGCAAACATAAGCCTTGAGCATTACATGTGCTAGGAAACAAAAAAATAAAAGGCAAGATGCAGATGCCTCCTGATGCCCTTCAAGATGCTTGAAGTTGATAACATCAGGTGAGCCATAACAGTCTTAGCCCTCAGGAGGAAAGAGGGGCCTAATAAACTCTCTGTACAAAAGTCAAAAGTCTGGATGCAGTCTAAAGACCTTCACCAGCAATGACTACCTTAAGTAGGCAATAGCATGTTGGTCAAGTTGTTGGGATACATCATTGGATTGAACACAACCCTGTTGAAACCAGTAAGGCTACATTAATTCAGTGTCTTTTTTCATGCTTCCTTTTCGGAAGTGTTCAGTGACATGATACAATCAAGTATTCAGGGAAAGTATGGATCAGGAGATTAGTAAGCAGAGATGCCGTTCTTGCAGAAGATTCAAATTGTTAATGTCCAATATCTGCATGAGAGCAACCAAAGCCTCCATTAACTTACTCAGATAACGGTTATTCACTCAAATCCATTTATATGCCTAGAAATACTGGCAGCTGTTTGGTACTTCTGTTGATGCTAAATGAAGTTGTCAAGGTCTGGACAAGCCACAAAATATATTTTTTTCAGTCAGATAAAAGCATTTCAGTAGAATTAGGAAAGGAGTTACGCTGAGGAAGAAAATTTGTATCTTTTGTTCTTTCCAGCAGATCCCCAAGCAGCAATGCAGTGGGAGGTTTGAACAAACTCCTTCATCCAGATGGAAGAGGTAAATGCCAATTCACTAAGTCTGAAGACACATACTTTGAAAAATAAGATTATCAGGCATAGAATGGGGGAGAAGGAAAATAGTCAGAAAATAGAGCCACAAAATAGCCAGTAACCCCCTGGGTCAGTACCTTAACCTGAAACAGTGAAGGCTTAGGTTCAAGTGAATTCCACACAATCCTTACTGTGCATATTTATGCAGAACACGCACTGCTCTTCATAATAAACTTTGTTTTCATCTTATTATTAAATGGGTAAACAATTTGAACTTGACTGTCTTCAAACATTGCTGATTTTGTCATCTGTGGCAGTAGCTGAACCACTCAATACTTGTATCTTGCGGATTCAGACAGGCTAAGATTCTCATGGCAGGGCAAATATGTGGAAATGCATGTAATACTATGTTGTGTCTACAGAACAAAGTGTTAGCTTCAAAGGCTGAGCAATAACATTTTTAAGGAACTCTTGCTTGCTGATTTGCTTTTGAGGAGACACCATTGAACATTAAAGAGTGGCTAATTTCTTCTTGCTTAAATGATTCAAGACATTTGCTATAACTGACAGCAAATGTCCAAGCACAAGGTGGAAAGAAACAGCACCATCTTGTGCTCAGGAGCAGACAGAGCAAGCAGAACATTAACAAGAACCTATCACCAGTTTTTAGGCATGGAAGTCCAGGATTCACACTTCCAAGGAGACTTCACTTCATCTTGCACGTAAAAAAAACCTCTACATCTGGAAAAAGCCAAGCAGATGCACCTATCACTATCTTAGTGCTAAGACTTTGTTACCATGAAGGTCTTCAACCCAAGCTATAACGTAATAAGAAACAAGAGTCCAGACTCTGTGACTGCAAAGGCAGCATGCAATTTTATCATTCTGGGCACTCCTTTGGAAAGACAGTTCAGAAAAGACATTTTAGACTTTCAGTTTATTAAGCATGAAGAAACCTATCTCATGTTCCAAAGACAGTTATTACTTTTAGTGACATATAAATATTTACATGCCCTTGGCTACACTCCAGACACGTAGAACTGTTAATCACAGGTCAGACAGTGTCCTCCACTGCAAAACCAAGATTATCAGTCTTTTCCTGCAGGTCAATGCAATGCCATGGATGCTCTGTGATGTCCACAGCTCTCATTTATTGTTTCCACAGCACGCTGCTGAAAATACATTGCCTTATTCTTTCCAGCAGGACCCAGAACTACTTCATTTTGCTGCCATTTCCCTGGTCAATCTGCTGAGTACCAAATCCCAGAAACCTAAATAAAACCCTCAAAATATCAACATCATCACATATTCAGATACGCACAGTTGGTTATCAGCTGTAGACTTCAGGTGAAAATTTGATTACCAGTGGCAAACTGTTTCCTGCTGTTAGCTAGAATTGCAATTTACATTGAATAAGAGAGAACATGGAATGATTTTTAATGTCTGAATTTCTAATTTCCCCTCCAAGTATTTTAATTACAGACAATCTCAACAGGAACTGAGATAAAAAGGCCACAAAAATAACTTAATTGGTGTCGATCACTTAGAACACAGAAGCGTACCACAGAGCAGACTTCTCGGTAGGCATCATTCAACCTACTGGGACAAGACAAACAAGCTGCCACTCCAACTGCTCTGCAAGACACTGCCAACGGCACTGATGGACTCCCTACAGAACAAGCAGTCAATAATTACTGTCCCTGTAAGTGTTGGGACTCCCACATTCTGATTCTGTCTTTCTTGATTACTTACTTGTATAGCACAAACAAGGCAATGAAATACCTTCGACGTAAACCCTATATGAAAGTTCCTGGATGAGGCATTTTACTCTGCCCCAGCTTAACTTTTAGCAGAATGTAACCACTAGTCCAACTTTAAAGGAGTTACTATTGAATGCACATCCCTTTTCTAAGGGTAAGCTGATTATACTGAGCTTGGTCTTTATAATTAATTGAAGAGCATGTCACAGAGATCTGATTTCTAAAGTTTTAAACTAATCTTCTACATGTGAATCAAGCACAGGCAGTCTGCTCTGGCTGACTCTGCAAAACACCCGAGACAACCGTTCTGAAGAGGACTGCCTCACTAAAAAGAGGGCTGGTGGTACTCAACTGGAGCACAAAAAGCAACCTGAAGGTGCAGTTTTCATCAAGCTTAGTTGGATCACCCTGAAGTATAATTGGTTTGAATACTGTTTTTTCAGACATAAGAGCAGAAGTGAGAGATGTGATTAGATATTGGGGAAGAAGTAAAGAGGAAAGGGGAAAGCAAGATCAACTCCTTCAGCAGTGATTTCCAGTGAAATCAAACTCAGCTTGTCACAAAACTACACTCTTTATTTTCACAAAAAGACCCGCTAAGATCTGTCACTGTTAACCTTGGCAGAAAAACACTGTGGTGAGAGACAGGGACTGGCTGGCATCAGTGATAAGGAGATACTAAGGTGTGCACCATGAGTTTTGATCAGGAATTTTTCACAAGGCTACTTTCAACCATAACATGACAGTTTGTTGAAATAGAAAAGGGCGCCTTTTTTTTTTTTTTTGACAGGAGCATTACTCTAGAATTATTCCAGTAAAAAGAAATAAAAATAATAAAAAAATAAAATCAAAGTAAATATTTTTCCCAGAAAAAAAAAACCCAAACAAACCAAAACAACTAGTAGTCACTGAAGGTACTTGCCCACTATGCAGGTGACAGATTCAGGTTCCTGGTCTAAACCCAGCAGAAGAGAAACTTGGATCTCCTGCACCACAGAAGAGGATGTTAACAAAAAAGGTACCAGGTAATTAATGGGAAATTTCTTGTTCATGTTTCTCTTTCCCCTCTTACTCTCCATGAATTTGAATCCATTCTGAAGCAGAACAGAAGAATCTTCTAAAAAGTCATCAAGTTTTCTAGAAAGAAAAGCTGTTCTCCAATCAGTTGGCAATAATCCTTGCTGTATTTTTTCAAAAGGCAATACTTTTCACCTCCTAACTTCTGAATCTTTGTACCTCTCCCTTCCTTGACTCTGAAAATCTTACTATATCAGGGAATTACCTCTGACTCTGCAGAGAAACTTGAGTGTCATCTCGTAGTGCTGCAAAGACCAGAGAATAAAAGTAGGCAGAGTACTTGCCACAGGGCATTAAAAGCACAAGCTTCCTAAATGCTCCTGAGGTCTCACCTCTTAAGCCATCAATATTCCTTAAGACCTTCTCAGAGATCAATCCCTGCACTTCTTACACACTGCATTACACCAGTCTGAAATGCACTGCAGCCCCTGGGCAACAATAGGGTTGCTTTGCTGCCCCTAATAACTAATTGGTCATCTGTCATTTCTGTTACCAGATCTGGACTGCCCTCTGAAGCAACATACAGTGGTTATTTTCATTCAGAAATACCAGCTGCTGTGTGATGATTACCCTAAACAGTTAAAGCTCTGCACCTGACCTCATCCTACCCTGATAATCTTGTAAAAACGTCCCCTTTCATCTGCTAATGTGCACTGGAACATGACAGCAACTTGAGCCCACAGCTTACTCTGCCATTCCACTTTGAACTTTACTACTGTGAGGGAGGAAGGCATGAATGAGTTGAAAAGGGCCCAGAAATTTACATAGTTTCCCCAGAAAAGAGGATAGAGAACATCTCTGCCAAGGGACGTATATCAGGAAGTGCTGCTATCAGATCTAACACTTGTCTGACTGTAGAACTGTTCTGCAGTCTCTCATGTCCCGAGTTAACCCTTCTCCCAGCTGCACTATACAGCTTAGAAATCAACTTGATGAAACATGAATAATACACAATGCCCATCATTAGTTCTTGTTACTCAGCAGAAAATCAATACATGCTCTGTTACAGCCCAGGACATGCTGTTACTCTAGTTCCTGCACTCCGAGGAAGCAGCTCTCACAGCCAAGCATTACACAGCCGGCAGCAGAGAGGCTGCAGGCCACTGTGATGGGAAGATCTCAGCAAAAGTTCCAGCAACAAGGTTGCTGAAAGCCTTAGAGATTGATCATGAAATAGGTTTCTGGAGGTAACTGGTACCACACACTTGAGAAACCTTTGGACCTTTCCTTGCTGGCAGATCTCAGCTTCTCTTTTCCAGATAAGTCAGTATCAGGACACTATGCGAACTCTTTAGGGCTGCTGCACTCGGTTCTTAATTTTGTTAGTTAAAGCTCTGCTGCTTACAAGCACAGTGAAATCCCATATCTATATTTGCAGCTATGGAATGTACCTGTAATCACGAGATTCCCTACTTAGTTAAGATGACTAAAAAAACCAGCCCCTCATAATCACTATAGAAACTATATAGTTTTAGTTTACAGTGGGAGAACTGAGGCAGAATTAGGCAGAGGTGATCATGATCATACATCCAACACTAGAGAAGGTGAGAAGTGATGGAAAATAATGATGTGGGTCCTGCAAGATCATTTGTGCTCCCATTCCTATCTGGCACCCATTTAAGAACTGTTCACTATGTGGGTGTTCTGCAGGCTGGCAACCAAGCAGAACAGAGTCATTTCAGAACACATGCTAAAAAAGAAAAGGCATTTATGCCAAAACCAGCACAGAATAAGTGTACTGTGAACAGAATGGGGAATTCTTCAGGCCACATTCTCCAGTGACATCTGTACCAAGTCGCATTCTGTATTGACTGAATATTTATAGCCTTTTTCAATATTTACTATCCATGTAACATTCATATTTGCTTGCTGCAAATGTGAATGGATTTAGTTTCACAAGGCACAGAAAACATTTCAGTTCTGCAGGCAGGATAGTAGTGCACTAAGACCAAATCATTTTCCCAGGGAACACAGAAAATGGCGAATTCAAAACAATATGCTGAATACAGATGTCCTGGGATTCACAACTATGGTGTGAGCAGTGTCACTTTTTCCACCCTTCTGGATGGCCTCTTTCAAGTAGCCACATGGCATTGCTTTATCAACTCCACTGAAACAACAGTCATCTATAGTTTAGAACAATTCTTTTGCAGCCTACAGTAATATAACCTGACAGGTTGAGCAAGAACTGAAGATTGTTTTCCCATCTGGAAGCAGAGAGCAAACTCAAATCTGCAGGAAAGTCAGTCAAGCCAGTACATGGATCAGTTAACTATTTGAGATCACTGCCAGAACACATGGGATCATTCTCAATCACAACCACCCAAGTGCTTTCACAACCCAGATCCACAGTCCTCCTACAACAGTGTGGTTTTCCTAACTATCTTGGGAAAATGGTGCAGATGTGTCATGTTCAGATAGTGAACGCCACTTGCTAGGAGATCTTCCATGCAAGCAACACTGTGAGCTCATTTCCCTGCTGTTTGTGGGGCCCTGCCTATGAGGGCATGGTGTAGTACAAGAAAAATGAGGCATTAACAGATAGTGTGCAGTGATAAGGAAGAGAAAACAAAACCGTATCTCTTCTCCACAGGTAGCCTCCAGTACATCAAACAGAATGCTGTGATTGAGCTATTGGAAAACCCTGCCTGCTGGTGTAGCGGAAAGCCTTGCAGCACTGCTTGTTCTTGCACTGCTTGATACTATGTCAAAGAGGGGTGTGCAATACAGGCATGTTAAGTCAGCCTGATTAGGGTATTAAAAAGACGCCGAGGACATGGGTAAAAGCACGCCTGCTTTCACAACAGTAACCTTCAACTATAGGCACAAATGTTCCCTGTGTTGTCCATTCTATTAAAAAAAAAAGGATTAGGCTGCCTCTTAACCCTAGCAACAGCACCATCACTATGGGGAAACAGGCAATACTAAGAAGCATGGACAGATAGTTCATGCAGGAGAAACTGGCCATGAAGTAAAAAGCATGACAAAGTCACGGTACACTCATAATTTTTACCATTGTTACATTTGTCTCCCCCCATTTCCAAGATCTCTGTCTTCAGGTATCAGGACACAGCTGAGGAAGGACTAGCTCAGTTCATGTTTCTCACTCCTCTGGTCTAACACTGCTAGTGGCGCAATAGCTTTCTTCTCTGTAGATCCTGCCACCTGAAACTACCTTCAAAATATATTGCATTGAAATCTATGCACAGGAATGGTCCTCTTCAAATTACAATCAGACTCAAATAAAGTGAATACAATTGCTCCTATGCTGCAACAGAGAACTTAACTCTAAATATACTCTAGAGACCCCAAGCCAGTCCACAGGAAGCATTGACATGGGAGTTAATGTAAAACTTCTGGAATCATTTAAGACTATGCTGAGAGATCATTGGATTTTCTACCTACAAAAATTTCAGTCTCTCTTCCATGGCAGGTCATCTATTCTCTTGAACCTTTTATCCAAAAGTGAAACATTTTGAAACTTCATTTTTTTTTCTTCCCCACCCTGCCCCCTACCCCGAATAGTGAGGGACTAGTATACATGAAAAAAACCTATATTCTGGCACACTGCACACCCCTTTTCCGTAAGTTCTGTGCTGTGCTCGGTGTTAGCTTCTCCCATAACAACCAGACAACCATATCAGCTTGGGAGACCCCACAGCACTCCAGGCAAGAAATCCCTTCCAAACAGAAAAATCTAGGGGCATGAGGCATCTTAACTACTATTTTCATGAGGTACCAGGGCAGCAGTTACATCCTAAACAACACAAAATAGTCTGCCAAGTCCCATTTCCCAGTCTCTGCAGACAATCTGGCTAGTTTATCAGAATGCTTAGAAGTGATCAATACAGTTCAATTATCATTAATGACAACCAACTGGAATGAGAGGATGTTATGTTGAAAGTACACGGAAATGCTGACCTACCTGGGGCAATTTCAAAGAGATGTTTCCCTGGTTCATCTGGATTAGGTGGCACCTCGTTCACCTGATTGCCTTGCAGTAGTATCAAACCCTGTAAAGGACATAAACACCAGTGAAAGGGGAAAGGCTACAAAGAGAAAAAGGAAAAGAAGATAAATGTAAGACATACAGCAAAAGTAAACACTCTTCCACTGAGCCCATCTCCTTTCCGCTCTTTCTGAACAAGAAAAGACTGAACTGGTTACGTACCTGCCTTACCTATCCTTTCTCTTACAATGGACACGTGTGGTCAAATAAGCTTTCCCTCTGGAATGACAGTACTCTGAACATGGATAGGTGATTCCCCTTGGCTACCATAACTAATTATTCCTTGCAAAAGTTCCAACTCACATTACATCTACTCTTCCTTCACCCTTTAAATTTCTGGTTGCAGTGTGGTGGCTGAAGGTCTATTTCTAAACCTTTAATATCTGCAACTGAAGAAAACAGCCTATTTTCAAGAGATTCTCAGTACAGAGAAGCTCCCAGGGAGATACTTCAGGAGAGCAGCTGATTCAGATTTGCAAAGCAGCAAGACTACTTCTTAATCCAAGATACTATATATAGTTTTCCTAGCAAGAAATTTTGGGTTCATTTACTTCCTAGGTTCAAATGCTTCCAGAATTCAGATTCATTTTCACCTTCAGCTAAGCAAAATTAACACAAAGAATTCCAGTTTGGAAATTCTGCATAGCTGATGGCATAGTATCTTCAAAGTGAACAAAATCATCTCTGTCTACGGAAAGGCTGAAAAAGAGATGACAGGAAGCTCTTGTCCGGTAACAAGGGTGTTAGAAGAATTAACACGCTATTTGAACACGCTATTTGGACCTCATTGTTTCTTCACTTTTTTCTTAGTTTAATCTTCAATGTTTTAAAAGGTTTTCAACTAACATTCTCTAGGATACACACACAATAAGACAGATAAAAGACAGTGAAAATTGGGACACTCAATAGTTAAGCCATGAAGAGTGTAATCAACAGTTCCTACTGCTGCACTGAACTGTCCTGGAATAGAAGCTTTTTTGCTAAGCAGAAAGAAAAAAGAAAATAAGTTATTTCAGTCAGTTGTTTTCACACAGATCTCTAGTAAACATGCAGTTACATTCTCTCCAATCAATTTTGAAACAGTCAAATCCAAGATACATTAGAGCATCATAATACTGATAATCAACACAGACCCCAGCTACGCTCTTTGTCAGCTTCCAGATCCATAGTACTGAGTAATACAATTAGTGTCTCATGAAAGAAGCAATCCAGGATTCCAACTGACAGAAGACAACTCATCATATAGGTTGCACAGATCTTTGCAAGCTTCTCTATAAAACAGAGAAGTCATTTACGTTATTTTTCATTACATCTATCATGGTGTAACAACACTGGTTTTGCTCCTTGATAGCACATTTTCCTACAGATGCTTTGTTTGGAGAAACCACCGTAATAAATCAAGAAGCCAGCTTGTATTAACTGTAAATTAATAAGGTTTTACCCTTTTCTTTGAATAAAGAATATCCAATAACTCCTACAAATAAACTACAAGAACAGTAATGCTTGAGGTGGAAAATACTTCAGCTCCAAGTCATGGAGGTTTACAAATTGACATTCCAGTTTTGACAATCCACCCTATTAAAATGACTTGCTACTTTGAAAGGATCTGCTCATTGCAGACTGAAAATATCTCACAACTACTCAAATTTATTATTCACAAAACAGAACTCAACCTGTCATGTCACTATAAATTCAGCAGCCTGCCTCCATGTGTTGCTATCCCTCAGTGGCATCAAGCTATAGACCTTCATTAAGTTTGTCTTGACAAGCCAGATCAATATGATAGAGCAGGGAATTCCTGTCATCCAGAATTCATTAAGCTCTATTCCAGTTAATCACATATTGCAGGACAGTGCGTAGTTAAAAGTTAGAAAAGCAAGATACCTTGAATTTGAGTATTTAGTCTATAGAACAACACATGCTACCTTATATCCAACAGAACTTCATTACCACCACAGTGTTGCTACATGAAAAATAAATATATAAATCAGAAAATAAAAAAGTTCTAGACACAAAATTACCATGACCACACACAATCAACAGTCAGGACTATTGCTCTTCCTTCTACTGAATGTAAAAGCAAAACCAACAATTTAAAAAAAAAAAAAGACAACAAAAAAAACAAAAACAAAAAACCCCAACGCTCTTAAACTAGCCAGTTTTTCTATTTTCTATCAGTTTAGATACCCTTGGTTTTGCTTTGAGGAAGTGGTGCATTTACATTTCTATCTCAATTTTGTTTCCTTACACTTAAAAATACACTTTCTGCTATTCTGCTCTTAGTGTAACATAAAAGATGGGGTTGGATGCTTTGTAGCACATTGTAAGGTTCTCCATAACACATCTGACATACATTTGAGAAATTATGATTTGAATGGGGAGAACATAAAAAAAAACCACAACACAAACAACTAAATGATGACAGCAGGGACAGCTGAAAAGAGACACAGACAAGTTCAGCCAAACTCTACAATGGGTTTGTAAAAGTCAGCAAAGTCAGCACCTGCTGACTACACAAAGCATCCTAGAGGGAAAGAATAAAGTGTTAAAGTGGACATAATACATTTTTGTGTGTATTCTGCCCACATAAACTAACAGCTGCTTCACACTGGTAGCTAGAGCAAACCGTGAGCAAAGCATGCTGAAAACAGTGAAAACTCCTGGACCTAGGCTACTCAGCTCAGAATTGATTATCTGCCAAAAGACACAGTAAGAAGGAAAGAGATGGAAGACAGAAATCAACTGTTATTTAAAAAAAACAAGCACAACAAAACAAACACAAAAAAGAATCATAAGAGATATTAAACAGCTACATGTGTTATCCAGCAGTGTGTTCCCCTGTGCCCCATTCTGCAATAGCGTGCGCAGCCAAAACCAGTACCATGAAGCCCCATGTAATATCTGGGCAGATATTACAGTCACAAATTGCTTGAACTAACACTATAACCCAAAGCATTTTCTAGTCAAAATACACTTTTTGATTCTTTTCAGGTCATATTAGATTTCATATATTCTGTAGAAAGCTCTCACTGAAGTGACTTGTTTCTTATTTTAACTAGCTTTGATGGAATTGAGAAGAGGAAGATCACTATGTAGCAGAACTCTTTTAAAAAAGAACAAAATCAAACAGAACACCAGCCACAGACATGAAAGAGTGGAAGGAATGCAGGACTCGCTGCAGTCACAGTAGCAATGGGGACTGAACATCAGTACGGCTACTGAGTGTGCACCTCATTCAACTGTGCAATGAAGCTGCAGAAAGTTGAACTGGTAACATAACAACTGGCAGAAGAGCAGGGAAGTAGGAGAACTTGAAGAATGTTTTTTTCAGATAGAAAAATTGAGGTATGCTCACTCTATCCATGAAAAACAAGAAAAGGCTGCAACCAAGGCCCATCTCTGGAAAGTACTTTTAGTTCATAGATGTATACACAACAAAGATCTTTGGATCAGCTTCTTGGGCACTTTTCTTTGCACATGTCAACAAATATGCTGAGCTATTCTACCTTATATAACCAGTCCCTTTAGGGGACAAAACTCTTCTCCAGAAGGTAACAGACTACCTAGCGCACAGCTGTCCAATCTGCCTGGCACACTATGGAGAACTCTAAATAAATAGAGCTGAAAAGGTAAACAAAAAAAACTACTCAGCACAAAGGGTATATCAATTCTGACAGTTGCTGTCACTGGTAGAAAGATATTACTAAATTTAAACAGACTGATGAGTCCTTGTCTAACAGCCACTCAGACCACATTAGCAATCTTGCTTAGGAAGTAAATTAATGATGGATTAATTCAGTTTAAATTCCCCAAGGTCTAACTTGATATATGCTAAAGCATGCCCCAGAAATAAACTTCAGCTCTTGACAAAGTTATTCCTCCCTCCCTCAGGCTTTGGAAGCATGAGATGGCTGAACAGCTCAAGGGTCAGGAAATAGGTTACAGATCTTCCAGTAAACTGGAGGTTCAAATACAATTTTTGGTGATAGAATCCCCTTGCAGTCTTTCAGGGCCTTGGGGCTTTGAGGGAAAAAGTCTTAAAAGGACAAGTGTTCATATCCTAAAGGTATTCCGTAGTTCTCCCTAACAAGACAAATTGAGAAGTGTCCTTTACTAGGCTTTCTGGAACCAGGGTTTGGTAAAGCAAAGCTGTAACACAAGGAACATGAATGGGAAGCTTCCTTTTCTTGACTGTGTCCATCAACAAACATAGTTGGTGCCGGAACACTGATAATCCTAATTCTTATACCATTAACAGCACTTTATTCACTGTTATGCTTACAAGATGGGAGGAGGGGAATAGTGGTGCTCAAATCTGCCCTTCGGTATACATTTCTGAATCCCAGGTCAAGGATGATGAACTACATGAACATATTGATTTTAGTTGAACATGGAACAAATCTTCTGTAACACCTTTAAACCAATGAATTCTCTGACCTTGAATTCTAAAGATCAAATAGCCCAAGCTAACCCATGACCAAATTTAGCCTTATTCTCAGTGAAAGAAATGTAAGTTGAAATATCTCATATTTAATGCAGGCTAAGGATAGACCCCCGTGGTTCAACTGATACTTTATAATTTTCCAAAAGAAAAGAAAAAGTGAACGTAGATTCTGAGAAAAATAACTCAGACCTTAATATTCAGCTCCTCTGTGTTCTTCACACTCTGAGATTTTCACCAGTTCAAAAAACCACCTTGCTTTCTTCTTGAGTAAAATTCCACTTGAATTTATCCAACAGTCCATTTTTGTCACAGTTTGGTTTTGCTGGGTTTTTTTGTTTGTTTTGTTTTTTGTTCAGAAAAAAATGAAAAGTTTCTCACTAATACTCCCAGAAGTCGATTTTGCTTTGGGGAACTTTTTGTGATTAGCAGCTCTTAAAAACTAGAGTCAATACTTGGAAATGAATAGAAAACATCCAAAGCTGAATATATGTTAGAAACCTCTAAACCAAGGCTATAAAAGGTTTCTGTATTTTTTCTGTAAAGCTATACCTACAAAATCACACTGGACCAGAAAATTACCTGTAGGAGCACCTACGGGTATGAGTAACAGCAACAGTTCAGTCTACTACATATTGCTGACAGAGTAGATGGAACAAGGAAGTTTGGTGATTTCAAAGACATTCCAGGTGCTGGTTTTCTATTTCTGCAAGAGAAAAAACAAACTAAAACAAAAACCGCTTCAATAGCAGCTAATAATCTCCATGATGACTTGAAGAAGGATGAAATTCCAGTGTGTTTTACATGTAAGTACAGCTTTGCTTCTTCACCTTGCAAAGTGCACCATAGGCTGGAAGGAGAAAACAGACAGCCACTAGGTGGATTTTACTGGTAAGGAATGCTCGGAAAACTCATGGATAGTCCAAGAGGACAGAGATGTGCAGGCTCATATAGACTCCTTGGAGAAGAGGAAGAAACTTCAAAATGTCCCGCAGTTATTAGATATTACCTGACAGCTAGTTAATTCCCGTTACCAACTTCGACGAGTATTCTCCAGGTAGGCTCCGTAACGAATAAAAACATTCATCAAGTTTGCATGTTATGCTCCCCCTTCATACTACATATGCCGCTGCCCTGTTACTGTCACTTCCCCTCTTGGGTGCCCCATTATAACATCCAACATGTGGAGATCACACATTGTTGTTATCTCTGTCCACTGATTAGAGTACAGGCAGCTCTAAATCCTCTAGTAGGGTCTTCAGGTAGTGCTGCAGAACAGTGTCAGGGCCCAGTTCCTGTCCCCCACTCAGAGAAAAGATAAGATTGTGGAAGGATAATGTAGGAGGGTACTCAGAGAAGTTCATAGTGGTTTATTTAGAATTGTTCTGAGGTTTAAGATGAAGGAAAAATAACAAGTTAACAGAACAGAATAAATTTCCAGCATCCTTCCATCCCAATTTTATTGTCCTGTATTTTGACTTTGAGGTTCTCTGAAATTAGAAGACATGCTGAAGGCATTCTAAAAATAACAGGAAAACACTGGAAAGGCAACAAACAAAAAAAATTGCAGACGCATCACAAATTACTGCAATATGGTACAGAAAGTATCGTATACAACATGATCTTTGAAGTCCAATGGCCAAAACACATTCTAGAACATTCTGCTGTTTTCTAGAGTGCAAAATGCAAGGCCACTGCAGATGTGCTAAAGCCTTTTATCATACCAAGTCAATACTGAAAGAAAGGTTAATGAATTAGCTGCAGAGCGGCTTTTGTTTCCCTGGAAATTGGGGAGATGCATGCTATCTCCTACCCTGGGAATAGAAATAAACCCAAAGTTGCTTTAAAATCCCACACATAATATCGACAGAGTTAGTAGGAGCATTAAAAGCTCTTTGCAGGTCAGGCAAGAGAGGACTCTTTCCTCATGGGGGCAGCTAAGAAAAGCAACGGCTCCGAGTTCACCTCTAGCACTGAAGTCAGTTTGATGGATTGGACTATGTAACTGCAACTATGTCATATGACGTACAAATGGACACATCTTCAACAGCACTTGGTCTACTAAGACCACAGAATAATAATTCTTCACTCCAGCAAGCCTATGCCATTCTCCTGTCACTAAATAATTTCAGCACTATTTTCAAGAGAAGAATATCTACAATTTCCTCTAAGGACCTGGAAGCACAGGTTTCCATGAAGAAATAGGCAATGCAACATCCATAGACAAACAAAAAGGCATTGTTTAAGATTTCTCTTTTAAAAAATTATAGCATAAATCTCACTTGACTTCATCAGATTAACAATAAGAATTTGACCCTCTCTCAGAGTACATATAAATAATCAAGCAGGCAGAAATCAATGGGGATTTCAGTGAAGCTATTGATTTAGTTTTTTGCACACATGCTTGCAGCTCATATATAGCATTTAAAACAGAAAGATTTAAAAGAAGCGTAAGTGTCTGTAGAGCTGAAGGAAATTAGAGATTAATATCAACTGATTAAGATATCTGGCCTACAACAAGATCTCCCAGGGTCATAGTTGTCTTCCTAAGATGCATGAGTATGCCTGTACAATTGTCCACTCCAGAAAATCCCAAACAATAGCTATCTACAGGTTCCAAAAGTCCCTCTCACCTGTGGGATGCACACAGTCCTAGATGAAGTCAGATGTGAATCCTAGATTGAAACTGTTACAGGAATAGTCAAGACCTGATCCTGTACCATTCTAGACAAAACAGTTTCCCCCAGTGATAAATGTACAGTAAAAAGGGACAGGGTTAAAGAAACCCTTTCCAACATGACTACCCGAGGCAGTTCCTTCCTCATCATGTTCACTTACACAGTTCAGAAGTGCCCAGCTCTCTCCATGCATTGTATGGGAAGTTAAGGGGCTTGCCTTAGAAGCATAAAATCCAGCAGTTGCTTGCAGAGCCCTGAGCAACAACACGTTACATCATCGAGTTCAAGTCTCTCTGGCCTTTACACAGCAAGCTATGCATAATGATGGATCAAATCCCTGATCAGGCAAGACATAAGATACAGACAACATCCTTATCCATCTACCATGCATGTGCCAGGCTCACAGGGGAAAACTCATTTCCATTCTTACTCTACAATGAGATTTATGCGTAACAGTTAAGCAAGCAACTGTATCAAGCAGTTTAATAATAGGCTACAGAGAGTGCGTGGATGGTGATGATATTACACAGGCTGTCACTCTGTAATGCCTGTCCTGACTCATCAGGAGGCAACAGCACAGGAACATTGTCTAGCTCATTCAATTATGTTCCTTCTGTTCAATGACTCTGGTTAGAGGCCTGTCAGTCTAAACGACGACTACATGAAATATGCTGCTTCATACACTACAGCAACTAGAAAAACCCTTAGCTCAAGTCCTGCAAGAATATTTTACAGGCACACTGAAGAACTTGAAGAAGGAGTTCTGCACCTCAGTTGTAAGTTGTATCCCATCCTGTAGAACACCGTACTCCCCCAACTAAGTGTTGTAGATAGAGAAAGGTTGGAGAAGCAGAAAGTCATTCTGAATTTAGGGCCGAGTCTAGATTGACAACTGCAATATCCTCAGCTGTGCGTTCTGCCTATGCACAGGAGCACTGTCCTCTCACTATAACTTGTTTTAGAGAACCACATTTAATAGTAAGAAATTGATGCTAGACCAGCAACACACTCATAAAAGGCATGTGAAGCATCAAGAACTTAGTAAAATATTCCATTAATTAATGCTTGGCTTGAGACACATGTGCAATGTTTACTTTATTAAAAACTGTTTCAAATATTCACTAGCAGAAGTTGCAAGTTAAACATGTTGTGTGCCCATGGGAATATTGCATGGTGACTGTCTATTACCCTTTATCACCAGCAAACCACCATACAGCTACTTGGCACATAGTTAATTAGAATCTCCTAAGGCTTTTTCAAGAATAAACACGCTTCAGAAAGCTTTTTCGCACACAAACCAATAGAGATAATCTAAACTTACCATTTTAAGTAGCCCTACTGTGGTTCAGCTTATTAAATTACCATTTAGTGGTTGTTAGTAAATTATCTAACCGCTAGCTGACCTCTTCTGGCTTTGCTAGCTCCTAAACATTCTGATCCTATCCCTTTCCTCTGTTTTCATTTCACAGTCTGCTTTGGGATAGCACTGTCCAATACATATTGCACAGCAGGACTTAACCAGTGGTTTCCACCAGGAAAAGTGTTCTTCTCTTTTATTCAGGTTCCATAAAGCCTATAAATTTTGATAAAGGCAAACATCAGTTTTACTTTTTTCCCCATTGTAGATGGTTACATTTTTCCCCAGTCTGCTAAATCAGTTTTCATTGTTGGACACACACTCCTCCTTCCAGACACAGACAGCACAAAGCCTTGTGTGAATGCTTTCTCCTCAAAATTTGCATAAAAAAAGTAATGACTGCCAGATGTATATAAAACATGCTATAACACGTATTACAGCCCATTCTCAAGTCCTGCACACTGGCAT
The DNA here is from genome assembly GCA_013396935.1 of Baryphthengus martii. NCBI lineage: Eukaryota > Metazoa > Chordata > Aves > Coraciiformes > Momotidae > Baryphthengus > Baryphthengus martii. Next base: position 205,368 of record VWZK01019942.1, read on the forward strand.
GTAATAAAACCTATATACTCTACCCCCACAAGCTAGCCCTAAGCAGCTGGTTCACTTCTCTACTTAAGAATGGACTATTTGGGAGATAATTAGTTTCAGTTAACTAAGCAAGGTTTTTCACTCCTGCCTCAGTAATCTGGAACTCCACAGTGCTTCCTGTCTACCTGCAGTCTTAGAGGAGACCATACTAAGATTTGGAGGTCAGCATACCCTAGTGGGTAAATAACTACCTTCTAACCTTCTCCCGAGCTCTGCTGCTTGCCTGGGCAGTAGCTAAGTCTCCCTGCAATCTCTCTTGCCTTTGAACATCCCTAAGTGTACATGATTTTAGCTAAAAGAGAGAGCAACTGAAATGAGCTGTCAATCAAAGCAGTGACCGTGACCCACATGGAAGTCACAATCAATGCACCCTACAGTTCTCAGTCATACCTGAGGTTTAGTTTCCTCTTCATCCTTATAATAGAAGAGCTGGTCCCCACGCAGCACAAACCATCGCTGCTGCCAATTCTTCATAATGCTCCTTTGTTTCTTCAGCCAGCCACACTTCAGCACACGTTCCTGAGGGTTTGGAGAGGAAGGTCTGGAGGGAGGCCCAATCTGCTCACCCATCACCAAACTCTTTGACCGGGCTGAAAAAGCAATTACAGAGTAAATGAAACAAAGAAATAGGATAAGAACACAAAGAGAGGCTAAATAACTGCTCCATACTTCCTTCTCAGACATGGACAGATCATTACATGGGTGCTCCCTCTTCAAGAATGTATATACACCCCAAAATACAAGCATCTATAAGTTCATGATAGTCAAAGACAAGAAAAACGTCAACCTTTTGGTACTGCTTGCTCTAGTAACCTTGTAAGAGACACAACACCTTCAGCAAGGCTCCACCACTTATACTGCCTTTCCTTGTGGCAAGTCATTGCTGCCTTCAAACTCTACATGGGAATAATGATATTGCTCTCTCCCTTAAGAGAAGATTTACCCAATAAGGATGTGTAATTGTGGTGACGAGGGACAAAAAAGAAGCAAAGAGAGAGCATAAGAAAATATTCTCACTCCCAATACTACTACTGGGTAATTAGCCAGTGAAATTAGCTGCACAGAATAAAAACTAAAAAAAAAAAAGAGATTCAAAACTGAGAAAAGTTAAAAAATTCAAGAAGGGAATAGTCACACGTATATAACACACCTATCCAGAATGATTAAAGTCACCTCACTTCAGAGCTTTCTGGCATTGAAGAAGAAACACACAATGGACGTGAAAAAAATTACAAAATAGAGAAAAAAAACATGTAAACCTCGGGAAAGGCTTCAGGTGAAGAATTCTATTGTCCTTTACTTCCTCTTCTCCTTCAACACACCTGCAGTAAAAGTACTGAAGCTTGGGGCATTCAAAGCTGGTCTGGAGCAGCAGATAATGATTACATTTTGCAGGCAGCAAGCCAGTCTCCTAGAATGGATTGGCTAGTTGACCTCATGGGTCTTATCCACCTCTACTTCCTTTGGATTTATGAAGCATCTTCTAACAGTTTAGTGTCTCATGCCATGTTCCTTTGTTAGTGCTAACGTGGTCCTGTTCTTTCCCATTTCCTATATTTAGCTAACTTAAAGCACAATTTACAGTTGCCCACTTGAAATACAGCTACAGTTTACAGGCCGGTACCAGCAAATCTACATCATTTTTGTTTTACATTAACACTGTAAACTGCTGCAACTAAAAAGCAGGAGAGCTTCTTATTCATGCATCGCTGATACGCTACAGCTAATTCAGCCCATCACAACAAAGGGCAACCCTCTGCCTCTCAAAGTACTGTCAAAGCATTGTTTTGCCTCTTTTGGGTTCAGACATGCGGCCTTGATGTTGCTACCTGACTCTGGTTTCTGCCCCTGGTGCCTCAACACACGATGATGGAACTGACAATACATGTCAAAGACAGAAAAATAGAGTGGAGGTCGTGGTCAGGGAATGAAAAATGATTTTAAAAAAAAGTGAAATTAATATTGCTATTGTGATTTTTATTTTAACTTGATCCTATTTCTTCTCTTCCATGAAGAGAACTGCAACAGAAGAGGAGCTAGATAAGGGATTGAGGTTAGATCTTTGGAGAGTCTCCTCAGTGTAAGCAGTGAGGTAAATCACATCGGTATCTGCGATAAAATCTACTTTGACCTTCCCCATGACTGGGCAGTCAGGACATCATGTTCTGCTACAGAAAGAAAAACAAAACCAGCACTTTCACACACTAAGCACTTCTATCAGCGAAGAGCAGATCTGAATCATAGAATATCTAGATTTGGAAGGGACCTTAAAGATCATCTAGTTCCAACCCCCCCCTGCACAGGTAGGGACAGCTTGTACTAGATCAGGTTATTCAGGGCCCCATCCAACCTGG
>VWZK01019943.1:0-41211 GCA_013396935.1 Baryphthengus martii
ACGAGGCTGGTGAAGGGACTGGCGGGAAATTCTTGTGAGGAAAAGCTGAGGGAGCTGGGATTGTTTAGCCTGGAGAAGAGGAGACTCAGGGGGGACCTTATCACTCTCTACAACTACCTGAAAGGAATTTGTAGTCAGGTGGGAGTCGGGCTCTTCTCCCAGGCAACTAGTGACAGGACGAGAGGGCACGGCCTGAAGCTGCACCAGGGGAGGTTTAGGTTGGATGTTAGGAAGCACTTCCTCACGGAAAGGGTCATTAGGCGCTTGAATGGGCTGCCCAGGGAAGTGGTGGAGTAGCCATCTCTGGAGGTGTTTAAGGGAATGTTGGACATGGAACTTTGTGACATGGGCTAGTTGGCTGTGGTATTAGGTCATAGACTGGACTTGATGATCTCAGAGGTCTATCCCAGCCTCAATAATTCTGTGATACTGTGATCTGTTCTCACCTAAGCCAGATCGTCTGAAGCTCTATTCTGACAGAACAGCAAGATCTGTCTTTGTTTCTGCTCTAAAACTTGCCAGGTGCACTATCCTGATTTATTTGTAAGACTTAGCTTTCTCTTTTAAGTAGTTCTACCGTACCATCTTTGACAGTATTTATATATGGTATTGATTTTTCTCTTTGTAATGTTAATAGTCACAAAACAGGATATTAAAATGTCCCTGGTAAAAGACGTCTTTGCTAATGGAGGTTGCCTGTTGCTCTACACTGGAAAACTTGTTTTGCAATAATAATATCACTTCTCATAGGAAATGTTTCAAAGGTTTCACTGACATCTATAACGCATATTTAATGCAAATGTTCCCAACATTAAAACTGTTTTGATAGTATTCCTGAAAGCTGTGTTAGGGTACCTGCGGAAAGCAAGGGAGAGAGGAGAAGGAGAGAGGGAGAGAACAGTCTGGATTTCCAGCTAGCACCTACCCTAGAGCTCTAAAAACATCTACCAGTGTCCAGATTTCTTGAGAACATGAGACACTCTTGGAGTGAATAGAGGCCATTTGGCTCATTGTGTCTCATTCTCTTTTCCATCTACACCATGATGTCTTCTAATTGTTTCTTTAATGACCTCCGTGTTTTTGCCTTAACTACCCTGCCTAGTAAGCCATTCCACACATTTATGATTCGCTGCTTGAAAAAACATGCTTCCTGACATCTGTTCTGAATTTGTTTTTCTTTAATTTTCATTTATGCCCTCTCGTTCTATCATCTGTGTTGGGCTGAAAATAGGAACCCATGTTGACATTTTCTGAACCATTTAAATTTTATGTTCTTTAATTAAAAACTCCCTCTCAACTAGATGGAAATCTAACCTGTTATTAGAGAATATAATACTGTATTTAAACAAAATATTACTTTTATAAATATAAAGTTTCATTTGTGTGTCTATTTAATATTCTATGCATCAGCTCGTTAATGTCTTCTAAAGAGAAAATTCCAACATTTGCTAAGGTTCACTTATGAAGAAAACATTAAGTGCACTAAAAACACTAAAAAGTGCCAGGACCTGAAACTCTTTTCTGTGTTTTTTCCTGTGACATCATTTTATTTTATTGTTTTAATCTTCTTTAGATGTCCTAATGTTATGAGCTTCATTGGAACTACAGCTTTCCCTTAGTCAGACTTTCACATTAAAAATCTAGTTTTCAAAAAATGCTAAACATTTACCTTTTCAAGCTTATCTTCAAAATTATATTCAAAAAGTAAGTATCTCAATTTGGACTGCCACAGATTGAAACAACCTCCAAGTCCCTTTTAAAAGAAGGAAATAATTCCATTTTAGTTTGAGAGCTATCTAGCTTTAATCACCAAGGCTTTGTTGATATTAGTAGGCCATTCCAAGCTCAAGACCTGTATGCTTCTCTAATTGATATGTGCTGTGAATTTATTTAGGATCATGTTTGGTACGTGTTTACTTCCTTCTGTTAATCCCTCCTCTATTTTTTTGATTCCTTATTTTTTCTCTGTAGCTTTTGCACAACAATGACTGAAGTGTCAAGATGACTTGTCAAGTGACAAGTTTCACTCACCACAGCCAAAACCAGTATCAGCACTAAAAGTGATTTTAGTTTTTACCATTTGATGTATCTAATGAACAAATTTTTTATCAGTTTTTCCACTTGGAATTCTCAGGCAAACCTTTCATGCCATAGGTCCTGAGGAGCATTGCCTGTTCTAGCCTGCTCTACAAGCCTCCTTGGGAAGGACCAAATCAATAACCCAAACTGTAGTCACAAAAAGCCATAGACGATGATGATGAAAGTCCTCTCTTGGGACTTGGTGGCATTTTGATGCTTCTGAATGCTATTAAGAGGCAGTACACTACTAGACAGATTCTATAGCAAAAATCTCAAGGTTTAAAAGCACAGCTATTCTTATTAGTACACTGAACACATAAAGAAAAGAAGAAAAAGTGAAGATTGTAAAGCTTCAAAAAAATTGAATGAGAAATTTGACCATTCTGAGTAATTTTTTCTGTTACTGGTCACCTAAACGCCAATTTTAGATCTCATGCATTTAAGTGGTATTTCTAGATATTTCTGAGAATGTAATTGATTTCTGAAAGAGGAGTCGGGTCCTGACACTTCCCTGAACCTGTATGTAGGATGGAGAAGGACCTCGTGTTCTATGCAGAGTAGAAGTAGTCCAAAGAGGCAAAGGACAAAACGTGCCATTTGCTTTGACCTGAAGGTTGTGGGTGAGAAAAAGGGCAAACACTAACCCCTCCCAACCAATTCAAGCAATAACCTTTTTCTGCTTCACTTTAGCACCTCTCTGCTTAGATCTTAGCATACTTTTGCCAATTCTTATTGCCTTTCTTTTTAATCTTCTTACTGATACTCTCTGATCCTTTCTGCCGATGTTGTAAATGTGTATTCTGATGAGGTCATGTATTATTACCCAAGCAGATAATAGGACCCAGGAGTTTCTATGTGCCATGCCTGAGTGCCATATATCCTCCGGAATTTCACAGTTTCTGCTGCTTTTGTGGCCAAGTGCCTCAACTGAGCTTGTATCAGTGGAATTTAGAGCAGTTTCAGAAACTTACACAGAAACAAAGGAATGCGGAATCAGTTTAGCAGAATGAGAAGCAATAGCCATCTCGACAATTTTCCAGGGTAATTTGGCTTGGTGCTTATGCCTAAAATTCATTTTGTTAGAGTGACTGATCTTCAGTAGAACTGTATAATGAATGGACAGCTAGGTTAATGTCAATGTGCTGTTGGAGGCAGAAGCCAAAAATTCTCTTTAATGTCATCTCATTAGGAAGCCCTCGTGTAAGCATCTTTCCCGGAATACTGTGAGAATCTGTGAGCCAGAGCTGGTGGGAGGGATCCTCCACCAGCTGCCAAACATGACATTTCTGGACAGGCTGCTGAACCCTCAGCAGGTGACATCTGTGAAGCAGCCTTTCATCTTCCTGTCTCTCAATGGCTGGATACCTGCATGGGGCAGGGATCCCAGAGAGGCTCTATGAATGCAGCCTGTCTCTTTCTCCCAGCTGGGCTTCCACAGCCACAGGCTGAGGATCCCAGAATTTGAGCTTCCAGTGTCAACATCTGCTCTCAGAGCCTCTTTTGTCCATTTCTCTCTTTATGTGCTGACGGCTAAAGCCTGGTCCAGCCAATATAAACCGTCTGCAATCAACAGAACACAATCTACTGACTGTTTACAGCTTACAAGCAATAAGTATGTTTTTTTACTTCTGTGGTGTATTTAACTAAGTAAGAGAGTGATGAACCATCAGAAAGGACTCAGCAGTTTAGACTTTTTTTAATTACTGTAAAAAAAAAAAGTGTAAGTTTCAAAGCATGATTTGAGAGAAAATTTACTTATAGATGATAATAACAGCAGATGCATTTAAAATTTGAAAGTATTGGTATACCACTTGTGATTTTCTTGAATAGACTCTGGTGCTAAATGAACTATTTTCTGAGATGGGAAAAAAACACAAAATGGAAAAAATAGTCAAGTGGTTTATTTTCCTTTTCACAAATCCACCAAAAAGGCAAATGTTCTTTTCACAAAATTCCAAGTGTTGCTGAATGTAATTTATTCTTCACAATTAATGTGATCGCAATGAATATCCAATGAATTGCTAATCGTTGGCCACCCTGTTTTAAAGTGTTACCTATCCATCTGTCTGTTTTGCTAAAGGTACTTTTCATAACATATGTTTCTTTTGCCTCTTTGAGTGCCACTGACAAAGGCATACTCACCTGTCAGAAGGACATTCAAATAAATAATAATCAGAAAATTGCTTAAGAGTATTTCTGTGTCTTCGCTAAATATTTCTGCTTTACTTTTCTTTATGAAGGAAGCAAGTTCTTACCTCAGTGCTGGATAAATGTAGGTGGGAAGATTATTTTTTGTGGCCAAAATAAGGACAGGAAACACGTGACCTGGATACTTTTCTTATTTCTGCCACAGGCAACTTTGTGCCTGTCATCTTGAGCCTTTCAGAATGGAAAGTGAACCTAAGTAAGTATTTAGGAGTCGAAATGTCAGTTTCAAACTGAATCAGAGTCCTAGACCGTCTTTAAATAAATCAATCGCAACCTCTCGGCTTTTCTTGTTTGGTGTTTGTAAAATGAGTATCCCAGCAAGCCTTTAACTGTGATAACTTACTTATGGCTATTCATAATGTACATTAGGAGCCTTGGATTAAAGAAGCTCAGTAATTAAGAGATCTAACCATCTTTATGAAGCTCATCCTCCTGACACTGGTGAAACAATACAATGACATTTTCTTCAACCAATTCTTTTCAGTTATCAGTGCCAAAATTTCCTAAAACATATGTAATAGTTGATATGGAGATGTCAGTGCTTGATAGAGAGCGTTGTCCTATTCACCAAATATGATCTGTGCATTGCTAAACACATAGCCTGGCCTGGCTCTTAGCAGAGACATTATACCTACACCTCTGCACTTACAGCCTGTATCAACAGCCACTGAGAGTGGCAATAAAGACCTGACCTGTAACATGAGTAAAGGATAGAAGCCTGAAAAGGGTGAGCAGGCTAGGTACCAAGAGGTGTCCTTACTACAGGAAAACAAATAGTGAGTTTCTACCTCAGCATAGTTTAGAAAACAAAACTAAACACCTAAATACGTAACTAAATACGAATAGAAAGGAGGTGACATGTGACCTGACCTGTAAATCCTAACAAACAGTTTAGTTTTATGTTGTGGCTGGAACAATCAAAAAGGTAAATACCACAAGAAATATGTATAAATATGTGAATATAAGCATTTAGAAATTAAATTAAAAATGCAAGGACGTCTAAGAAGCTGTTTGTATATTTGGTTCATGAGAATTTCTGATTAGGCACAGAGTCTTTATATGTGTGTACAATGCATGGGTGAATGTTGGGTAGTGTGTTGTGAATACTACAGCATATAAATACAAATAATAAAATAATATTTTTATGCTTAGCTGCTTAGCTGTAACTCCAGACCATTAAAATTAGGAAGTAATCTTACAACTAGAATGTGAATGCCACATCAAGGTTACTAGGTCCTGAAAAAATTCCCAAAGCTTTATAAATGAAGAGAAGAGCTGAAACATCTCTGATTTTCACCACTCTAAAAAGTCATTATTGCTCATAATAAACCAATGGTGAATAACTCAAAAGGAAATGCAGCTACTCTCTGAGTCATCAACCCACATTTTCTCAGGGGAGTTTGGTGTCAAATAGCGAAAAAAACAGAGAACAACAGATGTTCCTAACTCCAATACTATAGAACACATACATTAAAGGATAAAGCTATATTGCTGCCTTTTTAAGCAATTATATCATGTAGGTAGCTAAGAAAAGTGTTTTTGTCATAAACTATATTTGTGAATCAGCTACTGAATGCTGATTGGTTAATATAATCCTCCATAAATTTATATATCTCAGTCAAGTCATCTGTATTTACATTCAACTACATCTATTCAATCCCACACCTCCATTAAATTTCCAGTGCACAAAACCAATATCCTAGTAAAGCATCTTCTCAATGAACAGGTTCTCTGGAGAGCACTGACAGTCTTTTGCTTAATGTTCATGAAGGCAGAGGAACCACCTGTTTATGCCTGAAATTCTACTTTTCAAAAAGTCTTGTCTTAAAATTACATCATCTTCAGTTCTTAGAGATTCTTGGAATCAAAATACTCTAATTTCTTGCAGATTTATTTTCCTAATGGCAAGTATACAATTATTTTGTCACTTTGAAGTGCAGAACATCAGTGCAGTACTTAAATGCACAATCAACCTGGAATGGAGAAAAAACAAATGAAATACAAAATTATCAGGTATCCAGGATATGAATAAACTGCTTGTTAAAAGTGCCGGTTAGTGAAGAATGTTCTCTGGTCAAGGGCAGGAATACAAATTGAAATACATCAGCCTTGAACAAAACTTTCCATGTCTTTTAATTTATTGGCCAAGTACATACATTTTTTTAAAGATTTTTTTTAAAAAAAAACTTATTGTGAAGGAATTCATTTGCATGATAATGTTTGTGGAAATAATGATACCTTCCATCTGATTCTAATTTACTGTCATAGAAATGTCAAGGAAGGAAGGGCAGAATCTTTTACTGTTTATTTCTGCTGTTTGAAAATGTTCTAGAAAAGGCAGTGACTCTGATGGGGGCTCTTTGATGGAAGTTTTTATGAAGTTAATGTTGCAGAGAGATGGTCGGAAGCCCCCAACAAGTGGACTGTGGTGTGTCGAATGGTCAAACGATTCCATCTGTAGTTAAATCTGCTACTGGAAGCATTTATCAACCTCCCAGTTGTTTAATTTGGGATCCTGCTGCTCCCACACTCTATCTGGATTTTGTCATTTACTAGAGCAGCACCCTTGGTAAGCTTGGAAAGAAAAGTACAGCAACTGTTTCAGATGCTTAAGATACTCTGTTCAGAAACCAGAAATACTGAAAAAAAAACCCATACTATTATAACTTTCCTCATACACTCATGTTTTAGATAAGTGAGGGGGCTATTAGTGAGGGATTCTTTGGAAACTTTACTGACTGTATTAAGTAAACTTCGCTAACTTCATTCAAAGCCCGGTTCTTTTTATTACAGGGACTCAAAGCCAAGATGCAAATGGGAGCCATCCTCTCTAGAACTTGTAAAAATCTAAATCTATATTTTATATCTTCATTCTTCTCCAAACAGCTCAGTCTAGCAGCCCAAGTCAATGCGTTTACCACTTTGTCCTCCTCTCCCTCACCTTCATCTGTACCTTTCTTTCATTTCCCCTATAGGCCTCTGATAGCTCTCAGAACAAGAGGACATAAAAGTTTTTGCTCTCAAGCCATTTCCTCTTTATGCCTATCAATATATCACAAGATTTCAGCTGAGACACAAAACTTGTTGACCCAAATAGAATTATTAAATGTTTCTTTTGCACAAAGGAGTCTGAAGCCACAGAGATCAGTCTAGGATCCATTGCAGGAGTCACTCTCCTTTATGATATTGTGAGCCTTAAGCTCCTTAACTGGAAATGATCTCCTTATTGCAACAACCTGCCAGTGCACCCCAGCCGTGCTGCAGGACCCTTTCCAAGAGGAGAAAGTGTTTCATCACCATTTGTATTCCATTTTTCCTTCAAGCAGGAAGAGAGCACCACACAGAACTCTTAACTGGGAGGACGGTCAGTGCCCATCATGGGGATCTGGAAGTGTAAGGATCCAAATCCTTCTAGTGGGCATGTCAGCGAGAACTTTAGTTAAACATTATCAAGTTACTGGAATCAATACTTCTTCCAGTGGTACTGGCGTGGCAGTATTGTAGAAGAGTTGCAGAGACCAGCAACAAAAGAAGGATAAGTCAATGAACATTTAACAAAAATGAATGTGTCACTCCAAAAATGACAGGTCAACAAGAAAGAGGGAAACACAATGAGAGAGGAAGTAGAGTAAGAAAAGGCATAACATACAAGCCCATTTACATGATTTCTGGGTGACAACTATACTGAGTACGTTGTTCTAACAGCTCTTTGGAACACAGAGTTTGATTTTTCATTCCAGTGCTGGCAGTCTGGTTAGAATATCTCATTGCACTATGTGATCTGGATGCCAATATCTTACCATTGAAAGTATCTACAATAGGGCCAGTTTCATAATATTTCTTTTACTGTAGAACTTATAGAAGCAAGAATTAATTGCAAGAACAATAACTTGCTTTCATGTCAACTATATTTGATACACTTCTCCCATTCCAACCATTATAAAGGGAAGAATAATATGAGAAAAGAGTGAAAGCTTCAAAAAAAACCTAAAAAAAAATTGTAACAAATAAACAGAGTAGTGAGGGGAGGGAAGGTAGGAGAGGGAAATATGATAATAAAGTTCCTTGCTGTGGTGAATTCATCCCAGCTAATACCCAGACACCAATTAAGCTGCTCTCTCACTCCCACCTTCCACCTGCCCTAGCTGGACAGGGGAGAAAATAGAAGAACGAGACTGAGAGATTTCATGGGTCAAGGTAAAGGCAGGGAAAATCATGGGCGAAACAAACTTACCTTGAAGTATTTAATTTATTGTCAGTTCTCATAGCTACTTAATTACTGATTAGAACATTGGCAAATAAAAAAAGACAAGCATTAAAACACTTAGAGGAAAACCATCTTTCCTTCCACTTTGCCAGACTCAGTCTCTCTTTAGACTCCTCTCTTTGTGTTTTCCTTGTTTCCACTTCACTTGTTCAATTCAGACTCCTCTCCACCCTAGTTACTGACAGTTTACACTCAGTCCACTTGTTGAGGCAGCAAGAAGCACTAGAGGAGGGGGTCAATGCATAGTGTTTTCTCTCTTTGTTTATCATTCTTTTCCTATGCTCTGCTGTTGGCTCTCCTCAGGCCACTGTCCCTTCAGTTGTGTACCTGCTCTGTTGTGGAGCACCACCTCCTCTGACTTTGGTGTTCCCTTTGTTTTTTCTCATTCTTTTGGTCACTCCTCCTCTGCCTCTGGTGTTTACTGCCCTTTCTTACATGTGTTTTCACAAAGGTGCCACTAGCTCAGCTGGGGGACTCAGCTGTGTCCTGTGGCAGGTCTGTTTTGGAGATAGTGATTGCATTTGGTATAAGGCAGCCTCTGGTCTCTTCTGCCAGAGATCACCTATGCAGCCTTCCCCACTGCCAAAACTTTGCCATTTATACCAAATACAATTAGAAAGAAAATGAACCTTTGTAAGCTGTCTATGAGAAAGTTAGACCTGTGCTTCCACTGATACATGCAATGGGAGCATTAATGAGTGTCACAGGTGAGAGAAAGACCCAAACCACTCTATACATTACTTATGCTTGCAAGGATGAAAAGAAGGCACAGGACCTTCCAACCCCTAGACATCTCTTGCCAATGGGTAATTCCTTTCTTTCCAAATCAGAATTTCTTTCTCTTAACGCAAAATTGCTGTAAGGCATGGTGGCAACTTGCCCTGTTTGCAGTTACTCAGAGCTGGACATGTGTGGAAAAGAACTAGCCGCCTTACAGAGACTGGTATTTCAGTCTCATAAACCCAGTGAAGTTACACATGAAACTAAACTGACTCAAGTCATCAGAGCTAGAAAAGTGCTTCTATTTACTTCAGTCCACAGATCCTTTTGTTTTCCTAAAACGACTGCCACGAAGCAACTTCTATATTAGAAATGTTCCCCTGGGCCACCTTTTCCTCCATAACTCTACTTCATCCTCTTTGAACTCATAGCCTGTGCATCTCATGTGTATACTGCCATGGGAACTGATCTGACTCCCTCTGAGTCCAGCAGGTCCACCAGTCTCAATGTACTTTAGAGTAGGCTGTGAATTTGCTTGCTAAATTTTTGAACATGAGAATTATTAGAAAGTCAGTTATCAATGAAAACTGAAGTAATTTGAATTTTCTGTTCTGTTCATAATGCTCATATTTAGCCAGTGCATACTATGAGCCTGGTTTAAAGTACAATGTTATCTTCAGCTCAAATTCTGGTTAAGTGAAGGAGTGGAAATGAAGACCTAGCTCCTTTTTAAAATGAAAGCATTAGCACTGTTGCAAATAGAGATTATTGCAGCTTTGTAACTGTGGGAAGAGCAATATAGTGTAAAAGCTAGATAGGCCATATATTAGGTGCCCCAAGACAGAACCAATAAGTGGTATAAATGCATTCTGTATGGCCTCTTGTAATTAGTAATGAAATGCCTGAAATAAATCCAAAGCATTGCAAGAAGTCAGCTTTCCCTAGAAAACCTGTTTTCAAATGGTATCATACTTCAGCATTCTTCAACTTTGTGAGTTCACAGCATCTGCTGCTTAAATATAACAGCACATATGGCAGCATCATTTTGGAAAGCAATGTAAAAAAAGACTGAAGAAACTATTATGAGGACTGCTGTCATGCTCTTGGGGCACAATTGCAATCTTGTGTTCCCATACAGCACCACTGGAGAAAGAATGTGAAGTTTAAGTAGGGTAGATAGGGTCAAATACTGTATAATAAACTGACTCAAATGTTTCCTTTTCGTACTTACGTTTTATTAGTTCCAAATGAAACACACAATATAATTTCGGTCCTGACTTCCTACTTGGGGCTGAAGAAGGTGCTACAAGTTTAGCATGAGCATAAGTGTTGTTTTGAAGCCTAAATCAGCATTCATGCAAATCCCAGCAAATGCTGACATTCTGTCTTTGGCAAACCAAGTGTATAATTAATTTGTAGATCATCATATACAGCTTTTGTGAACTGGTATCAACATCTAGCTATTCTGCCACTGGGTAAACATGTGGCTTTTATCAATGAATTTTTTTTTCTATCTGACTGTATTTTAGTAGAGAGGAGTTGTGTCTCTCAGGGGTTAGCACATTCAGCTGGAATTCTACTGATGTTTCATTATTGAGGGAGTTTTATAACATGAAAACAATGAGAATGCAATTATGCCATTAGGGCACAGCCTCCACCCAAAGGGAGAAGTGTGCCCCAGAGGTTTATGAAGACACAATTCTTTCATGAATTCCTGGAAACACTATTTCCCTTTAGCAATATTAAAGCACGGTGTTATCCCCTTTTGAGAACATGTGTATCTTTGGGTGAATGTGGAGGAAGCTGACCCATGTCTCTTCTACAGATATGGATATCTATAGCCACAACACAGGGAAAATGCTACCTTTCTGTTACTAACCACCCAGAGTCAATGTCAGGTTTTTGGTGAGGTAGTTTTGAAAGAGGACAGTAAGTAGAGGTTTAAAGTCCTAACTGAGCTGAGCACTGAATCTTTACTGGCACCACACAGAACAAATCTGTCTCTTCTCTTGGTCTATGGAACCCTATGTGAATTGTCCTATGATAGCTGATACCGCTTGTGTCCTGCCATAGGAAATGAGTGCAAAAGGAACATAATTAGTAGAAAGCAAACAGCACAAGGAACGTTACTAAGAGTTTGATGTAGTCATCCCTTGGATGCAAATTCTATAGTGGCCAGTGGAACTCCTTGTCAAAAGGCATTAATGAGCTTAGCAAGCTTTTCAAAAGGAACTGAGAACCAATGAGGTTCAGTGACAGGCATTTTTCCTTGGTTATACTTTTTCTCTTGCAAGCAAGTTTAAACTACACTCTTTTTTTTTTTCTCACTTATTAATAGGTTATTTTTAGGTTATTATTAGGTAATTTTATAATACATACAAAAAAAAGCCCAGAGCAGCAGAACAGGACTTCATATAATTACTGGCATGTTCTTCTTTAAACCACACTATATTTCCTTGTCTTTCTGTGAGAGAATTGCATTAGGAAAAAAAACAACTATCTTCTTACTGTTCCCAAAAAGAGTCCCAATTTTTACCACTACAAATGCCATGCTTGACATATGTTTTCTTTAAGAACTGTTTCTTATTTGCTGGTCATCTTCAGATTGAAGTGATTTATCTCAAACTGACATTTTTAGCTCCATGTATAACGTGTAGGCACATTTAGAAACCAAAGGTTTATCCCATAGAGTAAGACCTTAAATGATTCTGGTAGTCATCATTAGCCTGTAAACTAAAGTCATTCAAACTATCCACTCCAGAGATTCATATTGCGCTGTAATTGGTGAAAAATCTTGTCTGCTATGCAGGAGACATACAAATTATAGTGTTATTTTAAAGAGATATGTACCTCTTGATTTATTCCTTTAGGTATTATATTTAGTTGAGACACTCTAGACCTCCAAAAATGATTTGTTTGCATACCATCAGCCCTGCAGCTCTCTCACATACGGGTAGAGAAAGCTGTGTTCAGTGACTCTGTCCTGTTTTGCTATATAAAGAAGTACCCACTTGAGTACATGAACACAGAGCCTAGGACCATTTTCTGATAGAAAAAAATACTGAAAAACTGGAACTGTTTCACTAATTCATCTTCAGAAGATAAAGCCATTATTAGCATAGCAGTGAACATTTTCGTTTCAACAGTGGTTAAAGGAAATCATACCATATCTTAAAAGATCTCAGTATATTTTTTGAGAATTATAAAGAGCTGAGAATATTTTAGACTGCTTTTCTCTTTTTCTGTTTTACTACTTCACACCTCCTTCCTTTGATATATGGAGTTTGTTTTTTATGAATACAAAAACAGAAATTTCATGCTGTGACCCAGATTTCTATCCCATCACATACATTCCCCTGTGCATCAAGTTTAAAAACTAAAAAGACCCAGAGTTTTGCATGAAATTTGCAACTTGGATTTTTTTTCCTCCAACTTCTGAATTTTTTGAAAATGAGTCATTTTGTAGCAAAGGAAAAAGTTTCTGGGGGAAAACAGATCTTTTCAAAACTAAGGCATCTACAGAAAAATGTCAAGAGAAATTCTGTGTTACAGACAAGGAAAACCAGCTATCTACATACCTAATGTGATAAAGAAAGCTTTATCTTCACTCTAGTGTCAAGTTCCATAATTTCTCTGGGCTTTATTGTGATGAAGTTAAAGCTCCATTACACTCCAATGCATTATTCCAGAACAGATAGAGACTTTGAGGCTGAGTTCAACAAGGTAAAGAGATTTAAAGCAAATTCAAGTTGTGATAGAAGAGAAGGCAATAATTTAACACAAAATAACAGTAAGTGGTTATACAGAATGTCTTTTTTAACTGTCCTGCATCTATGATTTTCCCCTAGCAATTTCCTTTGTTCTAGACTCTTCTTTTGATTTCTCTCCTTCTCCTTCATGAATGGCTGTACTTGTCATCTGTCTTCTGAAATATTACCATGTTATTGGTAATGAGTTGTTCATGAAAATTCCTGTGTATTAAAAAATTTTCCTTCTAAAGGATGAGTACTGCAAAGATTCCCAATGAATTTTTCAGAAATAGGTACATGAAATACCAGTCTTAACCCTACACATGAAGCTCTATGTGTTCTTATCCTAAAAGACACCAAATGCTAAATATGGAAACAGATTTTATTTGAAAGGCCTCACAATAGCAGTCTTATGTGAATTTCTAAGTTTATCTTTGAATGTGAACAGTGATAATGACTGAATTAAAAAACTTAGGCATTCCTTCAAGAAATAGATTCTGTACCTTCAACATCAAAGAAAACAAATCAAATTTTGTTTTGATCAAACCATAACAATACATTCACTCCATATTTATAGGGATGGGGATTCTTCCATGTGTTGAAAGAAAATTTCCTTCTCTCTAACACCTCTCTTTGCTTTTCTTTTACAAAGCAAACATCTTAGTAGCTTTCTTTGCAAAACAATCTTTTAGAGAATGAAATGTTAAGACTGTTGTGATATGTCAGTTTGCCTAATTTCACTTGGCCTATTTAATACTTTTCAAATTTGCAGATAAGAAAGCAGGGTTTGAACCTGTGAGTCAAATGAGAGAAATACATTGCCTTCAAGACAACTGCTAAAGATGCTCAGCAGTTTAGGGAAAATATTAGAATTAGTGTAAAAACTGGTCCCAATCTATAACTTCACTAATTAACAGATTTTAGCTCTACAGAAGTCAAATTCTCACACAGTCATGCAGTTCTGGGTTTAAGCTTAATCTTTATTTACCACAAATGTTCAGTGTCCATAACATTGCTTTTTGTACTACACCCATATCCTAAGCTGATGAGCACATTGTAGGAATTTATGCAAAATAAATTTGTTTCTGAACTAGTTGGATTTTTTTTTTTTCCTTAGGCAAAAGAATAATTATAAAATAAATAATTGTTTCTCAGAACTGGAAACTGTACATTGCCAGAGTCCTGAATACTGCAAGGCTATTAGGGTGAGAATGCAATAGCAGCATTCTGCTACGAAAGAAATCTACATCCTGCTTGTTTGGGTAATAGTTCTTCCATTAGAGGCAATATTAGAATTTCAGCTTTTGATCTCTCCTTGTGGACCCCTTAAAATCCAAGCTGTGAAACAGCAGCTGATGCTTTACATACTATCACAACAGCCAGCAATATATGAAACCTGGAAACGGCATGCAAGGGAAATTAATGATGGGCTGTTAAGGGATATACAGTAACTCACGTTTGCATTACACAACATACAGCAAATTAAAGCTGCCTTTCCTTTGTGCTGGTGACAGAGCAAATAAACATCAAGCAGCAATGCAGAATGGCAATATCTGAGATCACTTTTAATTGCTAGAAAGCTCAGGAAAAAAAAATAGATATTTTTTATCAATAGCGCAGAACATGCTCAGAAAGTTACACTAATCAGTAGACAGAAAATGAGCTCTGTGTCACCATTGCTAGCTTGAATAATAGCATATGGTACAGCAGATCCATAACAGCAAAAGCCAAAGCTAGATTCTGAAACACTCGTTTATCAAATTAACTATTGCTAAAAGCACAACAGTAACATTAATGTTTTTGTTCCTTTTTATGTGTGTGATTTTCTTATATTTTTGCATATGATTACAAATATAAAGCCATAAATTACTTTATTTCATGGGGGGTATCTTGCATGTATTTTGTCTTAATGCAAATGAGTCCACGTAGCTAAAGGACCAGGACATTGTAAGTAGAATGAATAAAGGTTAAATCTAGGGGCTTAATATTTATTATGCTTAATATACCACAAATTACATAGTGTTTGTGCTAAGTGTGGCATTTCAGCTTACTTTTGACAGTAAACTTCTAGTGACTTATGTTCAATATTTTGTTGTTAGGTTCTTTCAGCCTGAATAGAAATTAAGGAAATTGTCTATAAACTATGAGAGCATTTAAATTAGTTTATCTAAGTGTACTGTCAACTTCTATTGTATGATCATATCTTTAATTAAATCCAGTATCAGACACATAAGCTTAATTAACAAAATTATACAAAAATCAGATGCTTCTTCACCTAAATCCCAAAACAACGGAATCTGTATCTCTTCTTTGAAGTAAAGTAGTGTTTCCTGGGTGAGGTCTTTTGAAGCCTTCCACACTGATTTGCCTTAGTTTCCATTCACCTCAACATATGCATAGTCAGACACAAGTGAAGGTTCTCTCACAGCATTCCCAGCCTCAGTGAGTTAGGTGAGCCTATCAATGAGCCTCAGAACTCAGAAGCGGGTGTTACCAGTATTCTTGTTGTTACTGTCAGTACTACTATTTTTACAACTTTTTACAAGACTATCAGATAAGAGCTAAAACTCCTTTTAAAGGTTGTGCTGCAGCAGCCATGAAACAGAAAATGTTGGAGTTTTTTTCCGAACAATGACGTAGCATGACCATTAGTGAAGAGTGTTTTAAGTCTACCAGATGCAATTTAGGAAATACAGCCATGCCACACCAGGATTTCTGTAAATCATTTTGAAGTCTAAATCAAGAGGAAGAGGAAGGGGATGGGACACAGTCTTGTATGCATCTGTAAAAGTGAAAATTCTACTCTTGTCTATCTGAACTCCTATACTGCCACTCCATCTTACTGGACAACACTGGTAATGGTAGCAAATCATCATACAGCCATACAAGCAGGACACGCAGGTTTGTAGTACCATGTAAAGACCACTACATGGCACCCTAAGGTGGGCTCACAGCACCAGAAGAGAAGCCTGGCTCAGCTTGTGCTGTCCCCAGTAGTTGTGCCCTAATTCCTCCATTTTGTCTCTCACCAGACATTGGACACTAAGAGCATCCAGATACCTCCTCCTGGTGGAGTTCCTGGCAGAGTTACCCAAAATAGTTGTAAACTAAGCCAATAGTACGATCAGTTTGTGGGATGTCCTGCTTAAAGTTGATCATCCTATTTAAGAGGAGGTGCTTATTACCTTGGATTGCCAAATTAATAAAACTAAACTTCTTTCAGGTCCAAGAAGGTATCTTCTCACTTGACTATCTCCTGTCCCACTCCACAGGCACATACTTGGGATAGTGTTATTTAGGACAACAAGTACTGTCAATATTTTATTCTCTCTGCAGTAGAAATTAAAGCACTCGGGAAATTTTACTGATTGAAAGAGTGTCTCAAATATGGACACAGCTGAAACAGAGGGGAGGAGAAAGGCAAGGGGTGAGAATATTACATTTTACTTCTATGCCAAAATTGGCGAATAAATACCTGTGTCTTTCCATGCATCTGTTCCTTCGTGTGTGATCTCCCTGTGGTCCCTGTTCTTAACCTCTGTCATAGTTGTGCTGGAAAATCTCTGCCCTGAGAACCCTTGGCTATCATTTATTTTATGTCACATGTATAATCTACCTGTCATAGGGTATTTTCATAACTTAGATTTCATAGAAAAAATGAATATATATTTAAGCTCTGTGTAAAACTGTATGTTTAAGGTACAACCATCAGTTCAATAAATCTGTCAGAATCAACACTTGACACTACTGCTACATCAAAAAAAATAAAACTATCCTACTCTAAATGATATTCAAACAGACTAAATGATCGTTTTCCTGTTTCAGAGCAGGAATTCAAACCCTATTTGTTCAGGATGTCAAATTGCTGGCAAAGAGTACTTGGCTTGGCACGCTCTAAATCCTGTACTTAAATTAAATCTGATACCTTTTGAGTGAAAACACTCTGCCAGTTTTTAAGGCATGTACAACTGGGTGAAGAAACACTAATGGTGCACTACTTAAAGGTGTCACTAGTAACAGAAGAAAAGCAAAACCAGTCAAATGATTTTAAAGCACTACAGACTGGTCTGAGATATTAGGACATTAGGACTGGCTTGGATGTGAAGATCCCAGAGTATGGCCACTATGCAATATCCAGACTTTTATCATGTAATATAAATGTCTCAAAGCCATACGTTTATATTCCTCATCATGCAAGACAGTTTTGTTCAATGCCAGACTTCTCCAGGATCAGCAATAAACTCCCTACTCTTGCTATCTCCCAGTTCAGATATTAACATAAGCAAAAATTATCCAAACACCCTGTGCATGTGCACATACATATACACACATATTGCTGCACCAAGAACATTTACAGTCATATCCTGAATTGCTCAAAAAGATGTCAGCTAAGATTTTTCTTAAGCAAAACATGAAAAAAATGTTTAACTTTAGACCTATGCACTGCCAATAGTCTGCATAGGAACTAGTCCTCTTAAAATCCATCAACCTGAGTTTCCTACATAGCCAATGGAAACAAACAGGCATTTTTATGGTGCAGTTTATCCAATCTGTTCTAGATGTCTATTAGAGGATGAGATAAATTGCACCCCAGGAGTATCCATTAACTTCCTTGCTTACCAAGGAACAAACACACATGTAGATGGTGGATGATGGTGGATTTCTTGTGTTGTAGATACTTATAACTGATAAAATGAACCCTGGCTTTAACATCTTGATCCTACATGAAAAGCTTTATGTCCTGTGTATGACAGAAGTGAGAAAGGGCAACTTGGAGGAATATTTTTGCTCACCTACATCTTTCTTTGCTTACTTTTCGAGGTGCTGGTCCTACCTACATTTCCAGCAGTGCCTTCTATTCCGCAAGTACATGCTTATCCTAAGATTGGATTCCTACCTTTAATTATAGCAAATGGCTCGTATGCTTCCATCCCCCACTCTCATCCCCCTTCAGGGGCCTCCCCCATCCTCTTTCACAAGGTCTTTCTTTCCTGTACCCCTCCTTGTTGGACTTTGCTTCCAAATCCTTGATAATGGCAGTTTTACAAAGAATTTCTTTTTGACTTGTGAATGTTAACCTGTACAATAAATTCGGCAGCTTCTTTTAATGTAGCATGAAGTAAATTCATGTAAAGAGAGCCACGACCAGGTCTATGCATCGCTTCAGATTCTGAATAGGCCTTGTGCTGGTTCTGCAAAGTGAAGTTCACCCTTTGGGAGGAATTTCTCTCAAGTCAGAAGAAAACAGAAGGGAACTCTGTTCTCTCTCTCCATCGAACTATATTCCCCTTATAAACAAACTTTGAATGTGAGACACTCTGTATTGCCAAGGCTTCCAATTTTATCACAAGCCCAAACACAGTGGATTTTCCCTGCCCCCCTGTTAAATCCCAACTCCTGGAGTCATGTGAATACCCAAGGAATTTCAGTTGTCTTATAAAAAGATTGCATTTCTGGCCCACACAGATGCAGAGGAAACCCTGCAAATGTGACCCGATTGCACCCTAAATACTCAAAACCAGAAGGCAAATAAAAGGAAGCCAAGTACATTCAGTTGCATGATTTTCAGGCCAATCTCATGATTATTTCAAGCCCAATTCAAGATTTTTGGATGGTTTGGGTTGGCAGCACTGGAGACTTCATTATAGTTTCAAAGACTATAAAAAGAAAAAAAGTTTCCAAGCTGTATAATTATCAAAATGATGGAGAGTCTGAAATACAGCAGAAATGACAGGCACACTTGGGCCAGCATTTTCAAATGTGGCCTGATAGAGCATGCTTCAGCTATTTCATTGCCACATCCAGACACAGTGGACCTGATTAGCCTAAGTATAGCTCTCACTGGAAATCAATTGGCTTAGGCAGGAGTTCGGTGACACAGATCTTGTTCTTGACAACTGCCAGGGGTGAATTTCACCCTGAGAAAGTCAAACGAGGAGGGGAGGATTGCTGACCTTACTCAAACTGTGACTTGCGAAAGCAATTTGTAAAATACAGGACAGAGATTTATTCAAAAACATGTGGAAGTGATTTATGGATTCTATTGAAGGTTTCTGGTCTTAAAGTGTGGAAATAAGTGCTGCTTCTGTAATTTGGTTGTAAGGGCTCTATTTTGATGTTTCAGCTTTAAACAGCAATACTAGCTTCCTAAATTCCATTGTCCTTTTTCTCTTCTTTTCTGTTTTCCTGCATTTCCTTAAATTTTCTTCCTGGTAGTTTAAGCTTTGGTCAAAAGGCAGACTTCAAAGAGTGTGTGTTTGCTTTGTATGTTCTTATTTGGTGAGAATTTTCTGTCCTTTATGTTCAGCAGTATATCATTCCCCAAACAGTCCCACTTACGTTAACAGGCTCCTCCTAATACCAGTGTGGGCCTAATATGCAAGAAGAAAAGGAGGGTGAAACAGGCAAAGAGAGCCAAGAGGTAAAGGATATAACAAGACAAACAAAAGCTTGTAATCTTTCCATAGGTTTTTCCATAGTGACTTACTCGTTCTTTCGTTTAAGTCAGTGGGGAAATACCTATTGATTTCAGTGGCAATAGGCAATGCTTCCTTCAGCCTATAACTATAATTGTGATGTTACATTGCTATATTGAATTTTCCTGCCTATAATAGCATTTTTTTTTCCTTTAACTCTTACTTCAATAGGACAAATTCTATACTAAAGAACAAATTCTCCATGGTATTCGCACACACCCTAAATTTTAAGCACAGAAGCAGCCTCACTGATTTACATAAAGGGAACTCATCAACAAATCAGTCCTGGTCATCACCAAATTGGAACCTCTTTTGCATATTCAAAATAAAGATATCTACAGAAACTATATCCTCAGCCTCCTCGGCTTTGCTGCAGTACAATGCCAGAAAGTACAACTTATAGCAAAATCATTCTTGATGGCAACACCGAGTCAGTGGTTTGCATATCAACAGTGAGGGAAAAAAAATGGAAATATGCAGGAGTTCATGGCTTTCCAGGGCCAAAGATTTAACATCAGTTACTTAATACCATGTACAGAGGAAAGTCTCTTCACTTATTTATTTATTTTGGGGGAAGGAGGAGGGAGTGAGAGGCTCCTTCAGAAAACCTGCAGGCAGGAGGCCTCACATGGTGGGGGGAGAGGGGGTTATTTCACTTACAGGCATCCTGGTAGCTATTCTACCTCCTTGAAACATTTTCCTGACAATCTTCAAAAGCAAAGTCCCAATTTGCATTTTTAATACTGAAATGTAATACGCTGTTACCGGGAGACACCCCTGAGTGTTATTACTTATCACTGGGCCATTATAAACAATCATGAAAGATTACAGTTGATCTGCCCGGCCAGATGCATTCTTGAAAACCCAGAAAGAGGGTTAAATGAGAACCAACATATGTAAAAGATTCACAATGCTATATTTCAAATAAGAAACATGTCGAGAGTGGAAAAAAAAAAGCCAAAGAGCATAGTGGTTAAAGAAAAACTGAAAGAAAAACACATAATTGCTTTTAGTCTGTCATTTCCCCCCACAGAGTAGTAAATAAGAGCTTTGATACATAAAAGCCGTTATCAAACAGTAACAAATTAGTTCTTCACCATCTGTGATCCACGCAAGCGGGGTGACAGTTATAGGCAAGATTTTAAAATATGAAATCAACTATTTATGAACTGGTTTCAGAGTCTTGCTGTCTACTTTGCCTCTTAAAACGTGGCCACAAGAAAGAGATGGGGTTTTCAAAGCTAACAAAAAACAGCAGTTGTGGTTCCACTCTTTAAATGACGCTAATTGCTGGCTGACATTTGTAAACAAGATGTTTCCTTTCCTACCACTGCTTACTATAGTTTAGCATTGCTTTCAAGAACGATATCTCATTTGAAAAAAAATAAAATCATGACTCTGACCTTACCAAATCTTACTACTCTGAGCTCCTTTATGTTACACGATTGGCCCATGATTTCACGCTGGATCCGCTGCTTAAGAAATATTGCAACTTCAATCAAATTTCATTTCTTTCCCTTCCTTCCTTCCTTCCTTCCTNTCCCTCCCTTCCTCCCTCTCTCATGCAGCTATACTTTCTTTCTTTCTTGTTTTCTTACTGCAGTCTCTGCTCTCTCTCTTTCTCTCTTGTTCTCTTTCTCCCTTTCTTTCTCTTCCTCCTCTTTCTTTCATTTTCTTTTTTTTTTTTTCTTGCAAAAGCATCTCCTTTTGGAACTCTGTAGGTGAACAGATATTTCAGCTCTTAATTTTAACAAAGGAAGTACCAAGTTCTTCATATAGTGCAAATTACTATATATTAACTGACAAATAACCCTAAGTTAATTTAAGAGAAGGAAAGAACAACTCAAAATCACTAATTCTTTACTGATTCATCTAGGATTTCTTCTTTTGCTTCATTCCTCTGTGCAGAAGGGGTGTTTTTCTGGAGTGAAAGCAATTAAATCTCAAAGAGATGGTGGTAATTTGTTTCTGCTTGGGAAGTAAGCACATTTGAAAAATGAGTTTGAATTGATCTCGGGGTTTTTCCATCTCCTCAGTTAAAGAAACAAAACAGAATTAAAAGCCTGAAATGTTAGGAGACTCCATTACTTAGAAACTGCTGAGAGTGATTATTATTATTTTTTGAAAACAATGGTTTGTTCTTGCATTTGAGGCAATATGAAAAGAAAAAAAAAAAGTGTTAACATGCTGTGAATTGTTGTATTTCATGGGACAATCCAATGCCTTTGCAATGTGTCATTTTTACTTTCAGTGAAATACAATGGACATTTCAGCAGGAATACAAAACTGAAAAAGGATTGACCATTTATTCCCACACTCCCACATCCATTGACTACAGCACCAAGAGCTCTTTAATTTAGATTAAAAGGCTTTGACTGACAACAATATTTCTCTGCTGTTATCAATTTCTTCCAAGACAATAAAATATGTTTATGTGGTAAATCAAAAAGACTATACAGAGACAAATGTAGATGCAGTTGCTTAGGTCCTTAAACAGTGGAAGAAGTACACACAGGCTTGGGTGCCTTAGGGTAATCTGATGACCGAATTATGTGAATTATATGAAGTAACCTGAATTTTTCACTGAAATTTTGGCTTCTGTACAGGCAAAATTTGGCCAAATGCAAGCATCTATAATGCACAATATGCATAAAGAGCTGTTTTTCTAAACCCAGTGGAAGCAGGTTTATCACATGATACAGCAGTTTTGCACATCTGTATCACTGGATCTGCGACTGAGAGAGAGGCAGAGAAACAGCAATGGAAAGAGAAAGGTGCTTCTGCCGCTATTCACCTGAATAGGTGAATAAAAAATAAGTAATAAACAGAGTAGATAAATTGTCCTGTGTTCTCCTTGCATTAGAAGGGGAGTCTGGGGTGAGTCCTCAAATGCAAAAGTGGATGTCCAACACTCAGTGAAATGAATCCTATGTCTACGGTCTTAAAGCGGCATTAGGCAGAGTCTAACTGAGCTCAGTCTGTAGCAGTAATGGCCAAGAATTTTCACTTCCAGCATTTTCAAAAGTTCAGATGGAGAAATTCCTTTCATTAATTACACAATCACTTCACTGAGTTCTTAGAAATGTTCAGCCCACTTTGCTTTGATCAAAGTCTTGGTAGCACTAGCAGTATGGTAACATCAGTACTAAAATGTAACCCTTTCGATTCCATTCTGATAGCTTACATTATTTTAGATGGCACCATTTTGCTATCATGATGTAATTAATCTAAGAGATCACTATGTTTCTAAGATGATAACAACATTTTGCCATCAAAGTATAACTTAAATTCACTGCATACCTTGTTAGAATACTCATGACTCAGAAATGAAAAGGCTGGGTAGTCTACAATCTCAGCTGAAAGCAGTTTGTACTGGTCATTTCAGTGCTCCTGGTATTTATAATGATGCTTTGGAAAAGAATATAATGTGCTTTATTCTTGCCTCATTTTTTAAAAAAAATCAGGTTTCAAACTTTCCCTCCACTTTCAAGAATTTTCTGAGTTTTCTCTAGTAATTTAAGTACATCTCACTGATTCCTCTAGTACCATTCATTCCCCATTTTTCTACAATACAGGACTGTGGCTCTACTGAGGCAGTAATGATTTTTGCTGGCTTCCAGCTGTTCTTGTTTGGTCTCAGGTGGCCTGGCTACCAGCCTGGACAGCAGTCTTCTACGTCTGTCATAACATTTCTGTTTCTTTTGCCTTTCAGCTGGATTTGGAAATTTGGTATTTGCTCAAGTTTGACTCTTGTGAAAAGAACAGCCAATTAACATCTGTTCTGGAGTAGGCAGTCTTAGTTAATTTTTTTATATTTAGCAATGTAAAGAGAAATTTAAATCTCTGCCTTCAGTTTCCTTGAATATATAACTTTATAATAGCTTTCAGGAGGATAAAACCAGCAAAAAGCTTAAACCAGTGCCTAACTTTAGCACAAGAAAAGCTACAGCAACTTCAACACTTTCAGTTATTTTCCTGCTTTAAAATCCCTTTGGTTTTCAAAAAAGCCTAATACCTGTGGTTTCACATGCAGAGCAATTTTCATTGTTTCATTTTACTAATAACTAAAGATTCTTTAGAGAAAGGTATAGCAGTAGTTAGGTGCTTTGCTCAATACTAATGTTCCTGGTGTCTCAACAGTTTTGAAAGAATTTGAAGAATAAAATTAACCGGTTAGTCCATTAGATCTTGTGGCTTATTTACAACATGGTGATCACTACTGTATGTCTGTCTTGCATATTGTACTTTTGTATAAATGATTACCATTCTAAATCTGGTGCTAGATTTGAAATTGTACACAGAAATCTTTATAGTTTCTGAACGAAAGAAACCATTTTCAAAAATATTGATTCTGTCACTACTTATTGGACTGGATTTTTTTTCTTTGGAAAGAAATGTACATCTTTATTTCAAAACTTGTTTTTGGCCAGAAAACAAAGAAACCAAGAATCTTCAAAAGTCCTCTGTCCTTAGCAGATTGTACGTTAAGCCTCTTCAGTTACTAAAAGTATTCACTCTATTCTTTGTGAACATAGGATCCGTGGAAGAAAACAGAAATATCAATTATTTTATTAATATAGATTTCCTTGGGAAGGACTTAAGCTGCAGCCTCTTTCTTCTGGCAGAGGATGGTAGCTGATATACCTGGAGGACTCCAGAAGTCCCTTCACTTACATACTTTGTTCTATACAGAGGGCCCACTTTTCAAGAGCACAAATGGATGCTTCATCAAGCGCTTTAAGATTTAATCAGAGTGCCAAGCTGAAGCAGGATCATCACTAATGAGAACATATTGAAATTCCTTAATTAATCTGTTATCTGAACCACATGCAGATTGTTATCTGTGAATACGTGATCTGATACAATAACTAAATGTGTCTTCGAAGAAGCAAGGAATGTCCTAAAAAGTTTTGAAGTAAGCAATCACCATAAGTAATTACAATATTCTTACATCAGTGCCAGTGATGGATTACCTAGTTATTGCTGATATAGCTCAGGCTGTATCAGCATGTCAGGGCACATGACTGGACTTGTTTAATTTGATGTCCACAAGGACTCCCAGTTATGTTTTTGAAGGTCTGCTGGACAGTCAGTCTCCCTAACCAGGATTAGGGTTTTTCTAAACGCAGGACTTCATACTTGCTTCACAGGACTTCATACTTGCTTCTGTTGAACTTCATGATGTTCCTGTTCTTTGTGCCTATTAAGGTCCCACCGTATTGTAGCCCTATCCTCCAGTTTATCAGTCTCACCCTCCTAGCCTGGTGTTGCCCTCAGACATAATAACTGTATGAAGACTTTACCAGCTCTGGTATCAAACACAAAGTAACATAAGCTAGCTCCCTCAGCAGGCTTACATTCATCCTGTGAGGTCCTGTGGTCTTACGTATGTGTATGTTCATCTCACCTAAGTAGCCTTTGAAGCTTCACTGCATTTCTACCCTCCACAAATTTTGTTACTTCACACTCAGACCCCAGAGGCCTGAGGAAAGACCTTCTCTGTAAAGGCTCTGTGTACCTCAGCCATTCCCTGCCGTTTGCATGAGGCTATCTGCACTCCTCATTAGGAGCTCTGCATTTGCCCTGGTGTTTCCTTCGTACATGAAACACTGTAGAAGCCATTCCTGTTGACCATCACCAGTTTCCACCCTGGTGGAAAAAATCAGTCAACCAAGATCTGACTTTCCTAACTCTATTTCAGAGTGCTCAGGTGATGCTGTATTCCTCCTTGGTTGCCTCTCCCTACTTTTGCTTTTCATCTCTTTATTTCTGCTTTTGAATTCAGTTTAAGTTCCCCGTTCAGTCAAGCTGGTCTCTATTCTATACGAGAGGATTGTTCTGGTGTTTTGAGGAAGTTATTTAAAGGCCAGCAAGCTTTAAAGAGTTGCTTTGCTTTCAAGGCAGCCTCATACAGGATCCCATTGATTTTTAGCAATCAGTTATTTCATTTTATAATTTAATCTGTTAGATATATGTGATTCAACAGTAGCCAAAATTTCTTGAGCCAGTTAACTTACAGCCTGTTCTGAGAGATCTGGCATGATTTCAGGGTAAATAAATGAACTGCATAGACATCCCAATGGGGAACTGTTTTTTCCCTTAGTCTTCACGATCATCTAGAGTAAGTTCTCTAGTGTCTCGTTACTGCTTTAATATTCTGATAATTGTGAGGCTTTGCTGTGTGAATTTTGTATCTGTCATTCTTACATTAAAAAAATTAGAGAACTCTTTTCTATACTGCCAATAGAATCTGCATGTGTTTATTAATTCCTTACCTTTAACATTCCATGTGATAATTGCAGATTTACTGTTCCAGTATCAAAAGTTGGATTCCATGTGATGGTAAAGGCTAAATATTTTAAACAAACTGCCTATGATCTCTTTGGACATAGGAGTTTTTCTGCCTCCATACATACAGATACAAATTAACCATATACGGTCATCAGGATCTTCTTTCCGGACATTCTTAATAGTCTTTCCAGCTATTTAAGTGCCATCCCTCTAAATGTCTCTTCCAAAGACCTGATCCAGCAAGTTGGTGAACTCTGGACTTGGGCCTTATTATTTAGTCACCAAATACTGCTTTTCTGCTTCAGATGCACCTTGCTTTTTTTTTTTTGGTCAAAGGATCTATCTTAGTTTAAAAAATAATATTTTTGTGTGTATTTGCCAAAACACTTGTTTAGTCAAGATGTGTCTTATTTCAGCTACTCCCTGAAATACAAACACTAACCCTTCCAAATCAAAATAGTAAAACCATAGTAAAAGTTAAAGGGACTTGATCTGAGTGAGATCTGGAGTTGCATAAAAATGCTGAGCCATACAGGTCATTTTCAGGTAAGTAGCTGAAGAAGGTACTTACATTTATTGCACTGTACTTTTTTCCATGCTTACCATTCTTTGCTTAGGAAATGATGCAAATGCTACAAGAAGAGAAATACCATAGTGTGATAAACAGTCAATCTTTATGATCATTTCATTCCTTTGAAAAAGTTATTTGTTTCTTTCTTTGAAAAAATATACGGTAATGATCCAAAACAGTATAATCTTGTTATACAACAAATGTCGAATGCTGAAGTGTGTTTTAAAGGCCCAGTCTATTTATAGATGTTTGTGTATACATATGTCAACTCTTTTTTTCCAGTATTTTCATAAAAATACTTCTTAAAAGGTTTCAGTATGCAGACTATAAGTATACTGACTATAGTCAGTATAAAGTGTATTTCACTCAAATGGTGTTTAGAAATTATGCAATTGAGCTAGTCTAATTCAACATTTATTATAATGGAGTTTTATTGGTTACATGATACCAGTACAGAATTGTTACACAAATAGATTTCTTTAGTTGCTGTAAGAGGGAAAAATCTGAAGGTTTCACATTTGGGTTCAGATCAGAAGAGTATTGGTGATCTTGGACAGTTACCTAAATGATCCTGTGTTTGAAAATTTAACTGGAAATCTTAAAAGAGTTTAAATACTTCCTGCTCTAAATCATGCCTGAAATATCTTGAGCACTGCCTTTGTTGTGGTATTTTGGTACTTAGGTTGCTAGTCTCAGACAGAAACCAGAAATGCAGAAGTTCGTAAAAGCTAAAAAAATGGGAAAAAGGTTAACCAAACATTTCAGAACACTCAAAAATGTATGGATGTTTCGAGGTCTCAGGTACATAGTTTCGGGTATTAGCTATTTATTTCTGAAAGGAGTATTCAAAGCTATTCTGTTTCAGAAACTTGACATCTTCTTTGCAGTGTATTATATGATGCATATTTTTATATAAATGTATTTGTATATAATTTCAAGTTATATGTAGACTGAGGTCCATTATATCTACATTATATTTATTTATATTATGTTTTCAACCAGAGTTATGCTGGCTACATGTAGGTCACCAGAAGATTAATTCACTGACAACATTTACTGTTACTGTTAGAAAGAAGACAGAAGAAACATAGTAAGAGAACAGTCTGGCTCTAGGAAGGTTTATAGTAGCCCACATTTGAACTTGTACAATGGCAAATTACCATAGATTTTGAAGTCCATTCCTTGTCTGTATTTGGTGGACAACTAGTCCGAGTTCCTAGTTCTACCAGACTAGCCAAGCAGCACTTGTCATGGATGTGAAGAGTTAACCAAAAAGCTGAAGAAAACAGCAAGTATAAGACTTACTGAAACATTGCTGTCTGTTCGTAATAAGTTCAGAATGAAGTTTACCCAGAAACACACATACTAAGGAATGTCACAGATCTAGACAAAAAAATTACCCTGGGTACTCCCAATAGCATATACTCATACATATATAAATGCATGCTTAAGACATTAGCATTTCTAATATTGGGGAAAAAAACCAGTGCAAATCAGGATTTTTAAGGTGAAAAGATGCAAGTATTATGAAGAACTTCTACTGCAGAATAAAATGGAGCAACAAATAAACTGCAATTAAAGTATATATGAACCAACATAGTAAGCTCAGTGTTTGTGTCCTCTGATGATTCGTAAAGATTAGGACTGTTCTCTCTACAGAGTTATGTTGTCAGTTACTGTGCCTTATCATTGTGAAAAACAGGGCTTTTGACATACTAACGGATTAAAGAGTTTGTTTTAAAATTACGGGCTTAGTTAAAGGAAATACTCATAATAGCTAACATTAAAATGAAATGAACTGTGAGAAATTATAACTCATTCATGCCTACATTGCCAAATGACCCCTGGTAAAAGTCCAATATTGAAAGCCTGGTAGTGTCAATATTTTCAGCTTTCCCATTTTCCATTTAAAAAAAAATAAATTTATATGTCTAATGTTTATTGGCTATTAGTAAGTTCAATATTTAGATACTTGCAAAGACTTTCTGACTTTTTGTCACATCAGGGTCCCCTTGGACCAAATGCAACTCTTTGTTTTAATTGTTTACTTACTATTTTGCCTTTCAAATCAGTGACCTAAACGCTCAGTTCTTCACCAATGGTGTCTGTAATTTAATGTAGCATAGGCCCACTACAAGCTGGTGCAGTAGCAAGCCTGGTTAGCAAGCATGGTTGGTATGTTCTAGGGAGAGAAAGAGAGACTCTTCTCAGTCTTTTGCAGATTGGTCTTAGCCAATTGAGCTGCTGAACAGGACAAAGCATGAAAAATCCATTGCTACTTACTGCTTCTGTACAAATCCTGTTCCTTGTCACTAACTGGCCTTGTATTATAGAGGCTCAGGAGGAGCTGAAAAATCCCGAGAGAACATAGCAGAAGTGAGGACACATCAAGAATAATAACGATTTACTTTAACACTTCAAAACTAAATGATAGAAGCAAAGGAAATAATGGCACCCTATAGATAGAATGGGGAAACAAGGAATAGGAAGAGAAAAGAGGAAGTATTTTTCTTAGAAAGTGCTCTTTTTCTGAAAAGTTGCTGGCCAGTGAAGGTTCCGTAGATACCTCCCAGCCTATTGCTCTGTTGAGGAGACACAGAGGGAGAGTAGTGCATTACAGAATCACAGAATCACGGAATTGCTGAGGCTGGAAGAGACCTCCAAGATCATCAAGTCCAGTCTATGACCCAACATGACAACACCTAGCTAGACCATGGCACTAAGTACCACATCCAATCTTTCCTTAAACACCTCCAGAGATGGCGACTCCACCACTTCCCTGGGCAGTCCATTCCAGCGCCTAATGAGCCTTTCCGTGAAGAAGGGCTTCCTAATATCCAAACTAAACCTCACCTGACACAGCTTCAGGCCATGCCCTCTCGTCCTGTCACTAGTTGCCTGGGAGAAGAGCCTGACTCCCACCTGTCTACAACTTCCTTTCCGGTAGTTGTAGAGAGTGATGAGGTCTCCCCTGAGTCTCCTCATCTCCAGGCTGAACAACCCCAGCTCCTTCAGCCTCTCCTCATAAGATTTTCCCTCTAGTCCCTTCAGCAGCCTCGTTGATCTCCTCTGGACCTGCTTCAGCACCTCAATATCCTTCTTGAAGTGAGGGGCCCAGAACTGCACACAGTACTCGAGGTGAGGCCTCACCAGTGCTGAGTACAGGGGGAGAATTACATTCCTACTCCTGCTGGCCACACTATTCCTGATCCAAGCCAAGATCCCATTGGCCTTCCATGCCACCTGGGTGCACTGCTGGCTCATGTTCAGCTGGTTGTCAATCAGTACTCCCAGGTCCCTTTCTGCCTGGCCACTCTCCAGCCACTCATCCCCCAGTCTGTAGTGCTGCATGGGGTTATTGTGGCCAAAGTGTAGGATCCTGCACTTGGCCTTGTTAAACCTCATACCATTGGTCTCACCTCATCGATCAAGCCTGTTCAGGTTCCTCTGCAGCATCTCCCTACTCTCCAGCAGATCAACACTCCCCCTCAACTTGGTGTCATCTGCAAATTTACTAACGGTAGACTCGATCCCCTCATCCAGGTTGACATTGACAGCACCATGATGGCTCCACTGTGATGGATCAGAATGAGCAAGACTCTTACCACAAATATGGACATGGCACTCACCAGGCTGTATGGCTATGCTCACCAAGATTTGCTTTGCAGCCCTACCTGCATGTTCTACATGTGGGGGCTCTGGTCAGATCTCTCTTCCCTGTTTTTCAGCCACACTGTGGCTACAGTGGTAAGAGGAAATGTGCACAAACTAAAACACAGGAGGTGCTGTCTGAACACAAGGAGGCATCATTTTATTGAGACAGTGACTGAGCACTGGAACAGTTTATCCAGAGAGGTTATGGAATCTCCATTCCTGGAGATGTGCAAAAGTTATATGGACATGGTCCTGGCCAATATGCTGTAGGATCAGATGACCTCCAGTGGTCCCTTCCAACCTCAGACATTTTACGATTCTACGATTTTGGGTGTGATGTGATCCTTCCTTGGAGCTCCTTCCAACAGAGAGTATGGACATGGGCTTGACACAAAACAAATCCAAGAGTTAGGAAGTTATGTGAAGTCATTTCCATCCAGACCATTATTGTCCAATGCTGTTTAATATTTTCATCAATGACCTAGATGAGGGGACGGAGTGTACCCTCATCAAGTTTGCCGATGATACAAAACTCGGAGGAGTGACTGACAATGCTGGAGGGCTGTGCTGCCATCCAGTGTGACCTGGACAGACTGGAGAGCTGGGTGGGGAGAAATTTAATGCAATTCAATAAGGCCAAATGTAAAGTTCTGCATCTGGGGAAGAACAACCCCATGGATCAGTACAGGTTGGGGGCTGATTTGTTGGAGAGCAGCTCTGAGCAAAAAGACCTGGGAGTCCCGGTGGACAAGAGGATGACCATGAGTCAACAATGCGCCCTCGCAGCCAGGAAGGCCAATGGCATCCTGGGATGCATTAGAAGGAGTGTGGCCAGCAGGTCGAGGGAGGTTCTCCTCCCCCTCTACTCTGCCCTGGTGAGGCCCCACCTGGAGTACTGGATCCAGTTCTGGGCAGCCCAGTTCAAGGAGGACAGGGAACTACTGGAGAGAGTCCAGCGCAGAGCCACTAAGCTGATTAAGGGAATGGAGCATCTCTGTTATGAGGAGAGGCTGAGGGAGCTGGGTCTCTTTAGCTTGGAAAAGAGAAGACTGAAGGGTGATCTCATTAATGTTTATAAATATGTAAAGAGGCAATGGGTGCAAACTGGAGCAGACGAGGTTCTGTGTAATCACAAGGAAACATTTTTTCACAGTGAGGGTGACAGAGCCCTGGAACAGGCTGCCCAGGGGGATTGTAGAGTCTCCTCTGGACACATTCTCCTCTGGAGACATTCAAAACCCGCCTGGATGCGTTCCTGCATGATCTACTCTAGGTTCCTGCTCTGGCAGGGGGGTTGGACTTGACAATCTTTTGAGGTCCCTTCCAGTCCCTAATATTCTGCAATTCTGTGATTCCAAGTCTTTTCCCTGAGATAGCTGAAGCCGATTTCTGTTACTAACAAAACTACTGAATAGGATTTTACTCTCTACTTTCTTTGGAGCAAAGTCAGGATTTAGGGTAGTTAGTGTCATGAAACTTAAGTAGTAACTAAGAAGGTATTCTTTAGCCTAACAAGGATAAACTTTGAAATTACTATTGTGTTTAACTTAATGATCATTGCATTTAAGATTTTACATATCCTTCTTACTCTAAAAGAAGTAAGAACAGTTTTGAAAGGAACAACTTCATCGTTCTCCAGCTGGCTTGAAGTCCAAATTCCTGCCATCAAGAGAGTTTTTATATATACAAGAGACTACATAATATTGATTCTCACTTGCTGTTGCAAGAATGCTTTCTAAACCAGGAAATTTTCCCTGTATTCAGCATTTCCACCTCTTTCTCTTCCATATTTGTATGGCCTTCTGTGATGTATGACATATCCCTCTTTTAAAAGATAAAACAAAAGATTTCATCTCTTGCTCATTTTGAGTTCCTCTCCTTCCTGCACATCTGCTGCTTTTTAAAAGTGCCCAAGAAAATTTTAAGTGCTACCTTTTTATTTATGAGTCTAAGAGACATTCATATCTAATTTATTTCTGGACAAAGTCTAGAAACCATGAGGACCTCGTTGTGTTCAATCAATAGCAAATGAATAACTGATAGAATTTCAAATCTAAAATTCCATTAAGAGTTCAAGTGTAGACTTTGCTGTAACATATGTCCTATATTACTGTCTTGTGTTTTACATCTATTGCAGGGCTTAGATTTTTTTTAATTGTTACAATTTTGTACAAACACAGCAAAATCTGTGGATTATGTTTTGCATTTTGTAACTAAGGGAAGTAAAAATTGAACTAGATAATTATGTCCAAATAATTTTTTTTTTCCTTTATTTTCATGTTCATTCTTCATGCAGCTTATTTACTACCTTTTTCACATACCATTCTTCCATCAGAATATATACAGTTAAGGGAGTCAAATTTGAACAAGAAATGCAAAGTAACTGTCTCTCTTCTGGTACTGTACTGTTATCAGTGAAACTAAAAATACTGTGAGTTCATTTTGACTTTCAAGTTGCAAAAGTACATTTTCAGTCCCTACAGCAGCATTCTTGTGCATTTAAATGTAAAATCAAGGCCTCCTCCACAACCGAATTCTCACTGAATTTTATTTATTTTTTTAATTGTTTTAATATTGCAGTGATCGAAGCACTATATCCCTTTTAATTTATAGTAAATTAATATTTTCTCATCTGAATTAAATTACAGTAAGTGGATTATTTAATTAGAGACCAAGACCCTTTATCTGTGTACATGCTGCTGTTGCAAAGCAAATCCTAAGCAAAAACTGTATACAGTAAAGTGTCAGGTTGATTGAAAAAGTAATTAATTTCAAATGTTTTTGATTGAATTGATGACTAAAACCAATCCTGTTTTTTAAGGAACCATCAGCTTGTCTGCAGGCTCGAGCTGATACAGCGGTATGTGCAACATACTGTAGATACTAAATCTTGGCAGCAGCAATCTTTGTGATAGGATTTATTGTTTTTGAGTAATACATCCCACGATGCTCTTTGACGCTGGAGTTTATTTAATAGGATCAGTCCCAGATTCATTCTTTCAGACTCTCCTATTTCATTGCTCACAGTGGGTTCTTAGAAGTTCCTTTTCTTACATGTGACTTCTTCATAAATATGAGACAGAAAGGTCTTATTTTATTCACCATCTGTTTATACTCCTTCAGTGTTCTTTTCCTACATTAACTCCACATCTGGTACCATATTTTCCACAGAGGCCAAAATTATGGCCACATCCACTGTCTTCATGACCCTCTCTCCATTTCATGAATTTATCCGTGGTAAAAATTGCAGGAGTAACAATGTATTCTGAAGTCTTTTGGGAAGCTCATTCCTTTTGGGTGCTTTGACTTCCAGTTTCTTTCCACCGAGCAAAAACTCAGAATATATGATTAGCCCTGGGAGTTGCCATGCTAGTGTTCTCCCTGTGTCCTATTTAGAGTGTGGAGTGGGTGCCAAATGTCATGTGCTGTCCATTGTGGTGGTAGGTTTAAATACACAGACATTTAAGCACAGAAATCTGACTGAGACTCATTTCATGTCATGTCTGAGAACAAAAAATTCTTACACAGCTATGATATTCCACTCCTGTTAACTGAGCCAGATATGTGATGGTAGCCTAGAAATAAGCATGCCTACTTATGCCATGACCATCACTGTTTCCTTCTCCCAGAATTCGTTATAATTGTTTTAGATTCTTTTGACTTTGAGCATATGAGACCATTAAATGTTGTGCAATTTGACTGCTCATGGCTATTCTCTTCAAACCTTTTGGTTTTATCAGATTTTTATTCTAATTCTCTTTTCCTAAAGCTGAACTATGTTAACTCTGTCCCACTTTCCTGTGCCCTTGTGTGGCTCACTCTGATATTGCTCGTACCTCCTGTGAAAAAACACACATGAGTATGAAGCTAAGGTTAGAACATCAGGACAAAGTCTTTGATGGAATAACTTAACAGATGCCAGCAGCATTAGCAGAACCCTTGAAACTAAGAGCATATTCTCTGTCCATTTACTTTGTGTCTCCTGAATGCTCTCCAAACTTTTCAGAGCTGCAGACGTACAACCTGAGCTTGCGCTTTGAAGATGGATCACAGAGGTTCCCATCTCATAACTGAGCAGCTCCACTACAAAGTGTTTATTCCTGAGGAAATGTTACTTACTGTTTTCTGGTTTAGACTTCTAATTTCAGCAATTTCATACCACCCCTACTTCTATACGATAATTTTAACTCAATTTTTTTTTTAAAAGTTAGACTTTTTATTGGAATCTGCAAGGCAAGCAAGGTAACTTGTCATTGCTACTCAAAATATCCAGTATATACTTTCTAACAGGTCCACAGTCTTAGATTTCTAAACTTCACAGTTTCCCTTTTTAATGCGAAAACAGGTTGCTAGGCTTTTTTCCACCCTACGTCCCAACCTTTCTAAAAAGACTGTCCACAGATGTTGCAATGAGAACTGAAAAGACTCATGAGTACTTCAGAAAATTTGACCCCTTTTCAGTGTCAAGCACAAAAAAAAGTCGTCAGACCCAAAATTCGACTTCATGCATTGAAAAGTGTATCTTCTCCTCCACAAGGTGATTCAGAGAGATGCTGCATATATACACGTTCTTCTAACACCTTCGTTCAAAATGTGTTGAAAGAGTATGATACGTTCATTACATTTCTGAGTTTCTCTATCATAGGACAAGGGAGAGGAAAAGTGAAGAGTCAAAAACTGGTGTTTTCAGAAGAAAAGCACCTAGGGAAGCAGGAAGGAAGGAAGTCCTCCTAGAGTCACTCAAAGGTAGAAGAACTGGTTTAAGAGCTTGTCGCACTTCTCATTAACAAAAACAGTAGATAAAAGATGAGAATTAGTGGATGGATAGTTCTACATCCACTGAGAGCTCCTGATCAAATACCACTGTTAATCACGTTTTACCCATGGTGCTATTAACACCATCTGCAGTGGCCAGATGAATACGGATGACAAAGTTAAAAGATCAGTTCCAAATACATTCCACTTTGTTTTCTGGTAGTAACCTAAGTTTTCAGTGATACTAAAATTATCTTGAGGAATAAGCATTTCTCAGTATTTCACAATAATTTGAAATCTTTATCACAATTAAGTTTTGTGAACTGAACCATATTCCTTCAGCTAGCTCTACATGTTATCGTATATCAGCTAAAGTTATATATGTAACAAATTTTTTTAGATACTTTAAAAATATTGTCCTTTTACTTTCTGTAATTTTT
The DNA here is from genome assembly GCA_013396935.1 of Baryphthengus martii. NCBI lineage: Eukaryota > Metazoa > Chordata > Aves > Coraciiformes > Momotidae > Baryphthengus > Baryphthengus martii. Next base: position 35,211 of record VWZK01019943.1, read on the forward strand.
GAGTGCCTCCTTAACACATCCAAGTGGAATTATCATGGAAATTCATGGAAATATTGTGATGATGTGATGTATGATAAAAGCATGCTCAAGTAATTTCTGGGTATTATATTTTTGCAAACTAATCTCTTGTATCATAATGGGAGCAATTTTCACCCTTTTTATATGGGAAAATATTACATCCAAGAGCCACAATGTGTGATTTGAATTAAATTTTCTCTTTTATGGAGGATCCAGCTAGCTTTGCTTTGTCGATGCCTCCAATGTGTTTGAAAGAAAATCTCAAATCTGATATATGGATCTTTTGTAGGGTTGATAATTTTTGGCCCTCAACTTTGGAAAAAAAATACATTTTGAAGAGTGGTACTTTTAAAGTGATATTGAGGCATTCTCAAAAATACTTAGCATTATCTAAACTTTACTCTAAAAGTCAAAAGATGTATTAACATCATCTCCAACATGTGCTGAATTGAACCAAGCCTTACTTTTCAAAAAATTTTTTGTAGTTTACAAGAACAAAAGTATCTTCGAAAAAATTCAAATATTGTGTGCTCTGCCAACTGTTCTGCAGATTGAGTCAAGCAGGATTATTTCTGATTTTTTGCTACATCACCAATACTTAAATACTTTGCAAGCCCTTTTTAAACTCATTAACTCTATGTAGCTCCTTTACATTGAAGAATATTGTATAGCTCTTAGTGGTGATGACAGAATTTAGCCCAACAACTAAAACTTGGTTTCCCATTTTGTTGATGACGTAAAAAAACAGCAGACTATCCATTACACTTCTCTCCTTTAACAAAAACATATTTATTCCGTTTCAAGTATATTAGCTCCACGCATACACAGAAGAGGAGATGTTTACTGATAAAAGTGTGATTGTATAAATTGGTCTATTATTTTTGCCTCTGAACAGAATTCCTCTTAGAGTTATTAGGACCTGCTTGAACAAAACAGAGACACCACCATTTTGGACTTTCAAATATTTGCTCATTATTTTAAGAGCAACAGTAATATACTATAACTCATTGTTAAGAGTGTGCTCTAAGTAACGTACTGTGCCAATCCACAGAAGACATACTGTGTTACCTCTCTCTCTCACCAGCAGTCTGAATGATTGGCTCAAGCTGTGCATACCTCCTTGTGATTAAGCCCTGGAGGTGCGTTGTGCAACTTCTCTACCACAATTTAGAAGTGGACATCACATTAACACATGATCCTCCCTGTACGTAAGATTATTTTGATGAGATAGTTCCAACTGGTGGGGACTGGTTCATTTTACAAAGAGTGATGAAAAGAAAATCCCGTCATATAAAGAAGGGATAATGAAGCATTCTTCTATAATGCCTTTTTATTTCAAAACATCACGACTCACACAAACACACACATAGCCTTGCACATTACAGAAATTCAAGTACCTCAGGGTTTTTATAAAACAAAATGCTTGTCATAACAACCTCTTATGACTATAGATTGTATCATGACACAATTTCTATGCTTATTTTAGTTCCTTCCTTGAGGTAAACAGAAGTATTTAGAAAAACAGATTAGTAAACTTTCTAGTTTTAAAGTCCAAAGAATTTAAGCACACACTTCTAGTTAGGAGAAGAGAAAAAAAAAATCAAACCAAAAGAGTTTTTAAAGAATTTAGAACACACTTCCTCTTGTACCAAGACATTATTCTGTCCCTTGTACATTTGACACAGCCTTCTCCTGTAGGAGACAAAGGTGCCCCTCTCAACAGAATCCTATGGAGCTGAAGTATAGCTCCGATATGCTGATAATGTTAGATTTCATAGGCTCCACGGATTTTTTTCCCCCTTTTGTCCCCTTGTGCATGCCAGAGGTTCCCTGCTTCCTGTCTCCAGCTGATAGTGGTGGGACGTTGGAGGGTCAGGGAGAAGGAGAGGGGGCTGGTCCCTCGGCGGCTGGCGGGGCGGGGGGCTGGCGGAGTCTGACAGCTGAAACAGATGATGCCGCACACCACCTATGTAAACAGAAATAGGCGCTGGGGCTGATGTAGCACAGAGATATGACCCTGCCCATAGAGCCGCTGAGTCTAGACTCCAGATGTGTTCTCACTGTTACCAGGCCAATTCAGATCCAACTGGTAAATATTTCTACCAGATGACAGTAAGCTCAGTTACAGAAATGAGGACAAAGGACAAAAATAGGCAGAAAATGAGCACTGGGCATTATTGCTGCTTAGAAAAATATTCTGCATAGTTTTAGAGATGTTAAGGAGCAATTATTTAAATAGATCGTATACATTCTTTCATTTTCTTACCATGTTCAGCTGAAAAAGTTCCAAGGCAAACTGAAGGCTATTTAGGCAAATTAGTCACTTAAAATGAACTGAAACAGAGGTCTGTAAAGGATGAAATAAAATTTATACTAGGACTTTACCATATGGGCATAAAGAAATGAGGGAAAACCGTAGTGTTGATAACCTCAAGCTGGTAAATAGCACTTTATTGGGAAGTGAGTGTTATGTGATTTATTTACAGAAATGAGTGATTGTAGAACAACGACACTTTACAGAAACAGAATTCAGGACAGAAACCCCTGTCTGTTGGTGTTTCATCTCCCCAGATGCAGCATTGTGACTCCTAGTCCATGTGGTGTTCAGAATGTTGTAAAATGTGTCAATTAGCAGTAACCGAGCACCACTGATACAATCAAGGCTCTGACAAGTTTTAAGAGGCTACTGGTTTGCATCTGCCTCAGACAACTAGAAAGAGGCAACAGAGATCTGCAGTCATCTGGACTCTTATGTGTTTTTCTTCATATACGGTATTGTACCACATAACTGCAGGCAAAAGATTTGTTTTTGCAGAGTTGCAATCCTAGACAGTGTATGCTAAGGGACAGTAAGCACAGGAAAATATTATCTATATCCTTTATGAAGACATTTGTAATTTGCTCAAATATTTTATGATCCTCTGTTTGAGTCCCATGTGTGCAAGATGACTGCCAATAAATTATTCCAGAAGGACATACGTAAACAGAAGATGCATGACTTCAAATGGTCGTCTTCTCTGATTGGGAATTGTGAGAGTCCTGCTTTTCACATTTTGTGATGAGCCTTCCTGAGATGAATTGTCTGGCGGATGAGTAGGACAAAAATCACGGTACATAAATACAGGTAAGATATGGCGTTTTCAGCTATGAAAGGAATTTAATAAACAAAAGTGGGTTTAAAATATTCTTTCACATAATCAGAAGTTTCCATGAATGTTGTTATGCAGTTTTGAAAACTATTTGTTAGAAAAATGATGTTTCCTAGCATGTCTAATACTGAATGCACTGCTAAATGTATAACCTCAGCCTGGCAACAGAATATCTTGGGAGTATTTTTTCCTCACCCCAGTAACTGGTAGCCAAATAGTTACTTTTATGACACACACATTTGGGTAAGCAAAAGAGCATTCAGATTAGCAGAGACTGTAGCCATGCTATCTATAAAAGCAAAGCTAGAAATGGCTTAGCTATTAAAGCGATCACATTAAACAAGGAATAGCTTGGTTCCTCACTTTGGACTCATAAACCCACAGCAGGAGCTTTGAACTGAAGAAGAAAGGCTACCCTAATCTAAATGTTCCTTAAGATGACCTTTTAAATAGTTAACTTAGTTATAACCACGATTTTTTCTGTGCACACCTGTGAAGCTTTTACTTTGTGTTCAAGAGACAGAGTGGATTTACTTCCTAATTGGTTCTCATTGCACTATGTTCCTTTGCTTTTTCTCTTCCCTCTCATCTTCCCTTTGTGTTTGAGGAGCTCTAGCCAAATGTTAAATATTCCTGAGGAGAAGTTTGAAAGTGCTGGTACAAAATGGTTTGGCTGACTACTCGGAGAATATCAGTATATACTCTCTGGTGAGTAGTAGTGTACTGTGAAATTGCTGCATTTAATTGGGTTACAGCTGCTGATCATTTTGTGCAGCTATACTGGGGGTTTACAAACAGATTTTCTGGCCTAATAGTTTCTTTTCTCAGACTCATTCACCCATATGTAGAGGTAAAGGTACAAGTCTGAGAATTTGTGAACCTAGATATATGAAAGACTGAGGCTGTGTCTTTATAAAAAACCCATACTGCTTCATTCTTCACAAGGGAGCACACTTCTTTTAGCATTTATTCACCTAATGGGTTGATACCAAGCCTCCTGGTACCAAAATAAATAGTATTAAAAATGCAGATTAATTAGACATAAAAGGCCTAAAGACACCGAGGACACAACAGAAATTTTTGTTTTGGTGGAAAATAAAGAAGAACACTGAGCAGATCCTACAAGAAAAAAAAAAAAAAAATTGCTTTCTTTCACCAAAGGATCCCATCTTCCATCACTGTCTGTTCTCAACAGGACTGGCATCTAGGAAATGACCCCATTCTCCACTCCTTTCTTTCCTGAGAAGAACTTTTTAAACAGTGGCTAGCTCTTTGATCTTATAGCTTCCTGTAGTTATTCACATCATGGTTATTCAGCAGCTTCACCTCACTGACCAGGTCAATGAATATACTTGAAACAATGTCACATACTGTTTTCTACAAAATATTATAACCATAGTAAATTATCATCTCCCACATCTCCTTCCCAAAAAATCTGCTGACTTCCCAGAATTCATCCCCATGAATCATACAAAAATCACCTGGTTTTGGCAAACTGGGAGTAGGTGAGGATCTTCATGTCTCAAGAGTATCCAACTTTAAGACTAGAATGCCACATCTCATGTTTTCTCTATTAAGGAAAATGCTAATTGTGTTCTGCTCCAAGCTTAGTTATCCCAAAGGTGTACACAAACTTTTTTTCTCTAGAAAAAAAGCCTTGAAGTTAAAGGATGGGAAAAATAGTGATAGAAACCTGTGAGCTAACATAAAGCTAAGAAGAAAAAATGGAAGCCAATTGACTTAGGTACCATAAATACCTTGCCAAGGACATCCAAATTGACACAAAGGCTACAACTATATTTACATCAAAAAGTCTTTATAACACAAGCAGATATTCACAAGCAAAATTTTTTCAATAAAAAAATAGTCTAGAATCTGAAGGAAGTAATTTTTTTCCAAGCTACTATTTTCCAAGCTACTATTGAAAATCATGATGAATCAGATTTTTGAAAAACTACCAGAAATATAGTTATCATTTTTTTCAGTTCTTTACAAAAATATTTGCCCATACAAATGCAATTTGTATATAAATGCACACACACTAAGTAAAGATAATATCTAGTTTGTGTGAAAAGAACAGTTGTTTATTATGTTCTCACCCACTTTTTCCATTTTCATTTCTCTTTCTCTTTCTCTTTCTCTTTCTCTTTCTCTTTCTCTTTCTCTTTCTCTTTCTCTTTCTCTTTCTCTTTCTCTTTCTCTCTTTTTCTCTTTCTCTCTCTTTCTCTCTCTTTCTCTTTCTCTTTTTTACTTCTTTGTAAACAGCCTTTATTTACACTTTTAGATCTCAGAATATCTTTAGACATCCAGTTGTGTGCTCATATGCAAGATTTATTTCAATACTCTTAGCACATGTGTATTTCTTCATTTTTATCCCAACTATTCTAAAAAATTTTCTTCCGGTCTTTGGTCACTGATGATCCATAGGCCTTCAGAAGGTAATTCACAAAATCATAGTGCATTTGAGTTTGGGGAATGGAAAAACGTGTGCATATATGTTTTCACCCAGACAGAGAAATAAATGGACAAAAAATAAAAGTAATGAATGAGTGTTTATTTTAGCTTAACCATTTCTTATTTGCAGATAAGAGCTGTTATGGTAGTACTGCATAAGATGATCCATGTATATTTTTTGAAAGCGTTAAAAGATATTTTGATTCTTTAAAAAAAAATTCTGTAGCATGAAAGAGGTTGAGAAACGCTGCTCAAAAAAAATCCCACCAGACTGATGGGTACAATAGAAGGTAATTAATCTATCATATGCTATCATATGCAAAGAAGAAAGCCTAAATTATGAAGCCAGTTAACTTAAAAAAAAAAAAAAAAAAAAGAAA
>VWZK01019943.1:41217-133337 GCA_013396935.1 Baryphthengus martii
ATATTAAAAAAAAAAAAGAAAAAAAAAAAGAAAAGAAAAATCCAACCCTGACAGTGTAGAATTTTCAGAGACAAAACAAAGAAGCCGTTGAACCAGCAGGGACATACAAAATGGTCCCACCAAGAAAGTTTCTAGGCAGAAGACAGGAAGAGATGATAATTCAGTCATTCCTGGTGGGAGCTAGAAAGGAGCTTGAGCTCATTGAGGAACCAGACAAATTTAAGACAAACTATTGTGGTTCAGAGATAAAAATCTCTGTGATTCTGGAGAAAACTCATGTAGTGAAAGGATCCTGATCTACAAAAAGCCGCCAGGAAGACCCCAGCACGAACCTGAAGAATGATCCAGACCATGAAAATGTTGGCCTATAACAGGGAAATGAGGATAGCAGTTGCATTATTTGCTTAATCTGGGGGGATTTTTTCACTAAATCTATATAATTTTATCCTTTATTTTTCAATTAAAAACAATATTTAAAAAGCAGAACATAGGTCTCTATGTATGTAACTCTACCCTTACAAATTATGCAATGCTAGTAAATGTTATCAAGGGCCGGTAACTGATCACATACACTCTAATTGTCAAAATGGTCCCAGTAAATTTCTAACTTAGGCCAACAAGCCATATCCCAGACCATTCCTGGGCATGGTGCAGGAGTGAGAAATGGCCAAGGACCACTCCGGTAGACTGTTGGGTTGGGGCCATGCTGTCAGGTAGGTAGAATTGTTGAACAGTGGGAGTACTGACCATTTCATTCCAGTTTGCCTCAGTGCCAGAAAACCACAGAAAGCCCTTTATCTTGTCCATATCCCTTTACTGGACTCCCTTTAGTATGTCCATGTCTCCTTCGTACTGGGGAAGGCAGCAATAGACTCATCAATCCAGATGTGCCTCTCCAGGGTGAGCAGAGTGGTAGGACCAACTCTCTCATCTTTCTGGCAAAACATCAAAAGACGAAAAAAAAATTCAAAATAATTATCTATTGATTTCTAGGTCCTTCCACAGAATTATATCAAAGTGGAAAAAAATAATTATTTCAGCTCACAATGTACTTCTAAAGCAACTTTAAGACCTGCTGTGAGTTTTTTTTAGTGGTAGTATTTCTGGTTTTGCACCTAAGATACTTGATTAGATATCCTACATTCTCATAATAACAATAATAAAAAATATACATAACGAGGAATACCTTTGCAGTATTGATTAAATTACACTAGTAAAGTACAAGAATGGAAACTGATTAATATTAATAGTAGTTTCAAGAGAGAAGTCAAGTAACTTGAAACCATAGTACCAACCTTCTGTTGCCAAAATCTATACAAATCATTAAAACCAATTACTCATGTTCACTACTGCACTGCCCTTAACTGTCTGGAGCTGTGTTGAGCTTTATTAGGGCTTGCATATTTAAAACCTTGTTTAGATTGAATCAAGCGTTATATAGGCATATTATATCTTTTCAGTTACTGTTGACAAAGATACTGCAGGATGTTCAGTATTATAAAAGTATATTTTTAAGCAAGTACATAGATTGCCTCTAGCAATGTTCAGAATCATTTAGAAATAATCTGAAAGCTGAAAATTTGGTTCACTAACAGCATCTGCTTCCTCTCAACTTTTAATTTGGCACATTTCATTAATAGTGTCAGACTAACACATTACCAATGGCACAAGGTAACTGGAGGATAATTCACTCTGGTTGCCATGCTTATAAGGCTGTCTTTACTATGAGGATCCCACAGTGTGCCATATAGCTGCATATTCTGATAGATCAGATTATAAAATCTTCTTAGAGGTCACCATGACTTCTTTCCACCAGATTTTATCAATCCTAGAGCCCCAAGTGTGGATAGCAGGGGAATATGATGTGTGCATAGGTCTTGCCTGGTAGGAAATTACCGTGCAGAGGGAACATGACTCCAGCCCCTGGAGCTGGGAACTACAGATGTAATTCAACACGTGTGACACAAACAATACGAGGTCATTAAACTGTTGTGTCCATTTGTCTAAATATTCTTTTTTTTTGGCAGTGCTGGAATAGCCAGGGTTTCACTGGCAGAAATATAATCCCTTCCTGGATCTACCGTCAGTACTTTTCCATCACAAGCAGATTTCCTGAAGGAAGGACAAGGAAGAAGATAAGATGTCTAGGACTGCAAACACCACAGAGGGTGTCTCAATCTCCCTCCCACACAGTGCAGGAGTGCACTCAGTGCAGGGCAATGCCTCAGACACTTTGCAACATCTTCAGCTGTAAAGGAAACAGGGCAAAAGACACCATGCTTCATTTTAAACTGCTGACACATTCCTGGAATGATTTTGATCTGTGACTAGCTGGCACCTCCTTTAGGGAATCCCTAGGCATGGTTTAGTGCCAGGGATCATTGTCAGGAGACAGTCTAGCCAAGGCTACAGAGTTTAGCAACTCAAACACTAGCCCTGGTCCTGCTTTTTGCCCAAGTATAGACACAGAAAGTGTAGAAATATTCAGCCTTGTTCTGCAATATCAGACATTTACATAAGGAAAGCTTTCATAAAATGAGTCCTCCCAGAAGCTACTGTTGGTAAGATAGAAAACGGTGAGGAAGGACTGTAAGACACTTGTTATTAACCTGTTTTTTCCTAAATGCTCTGTTTTTCTGTGGGTTTGTGCAGCATTTAGCACAACAGTAACATGGTCCTAATTTGGGGATATTGGAGGCTACAGTAAAAGTAATGCACACAGGTCAAGCCAAACTCTTTACTTGATCCTCTGTTTTAATCACAGTGTTTTTCAGATATATAAGAGCTTGAAACTTTGAAGTTCTTTTCATTGTGAAAGCCAAACTGGCATATAGGTGATTGTAGGCATTACAGTGTATTATTGTTACTGCTTTTTCCCAGCAATCATCCCTACTTTTCATGCAAATTCAGACAAAAATGAAGCATGTTATTTATTGTGTTTACTTTTTTATTAACTGACATGTCTTAGGGTAAAATAAGAAACCTTTACAATTTCCATCTCTAAAGTCCTGCGAAATATAAAGACTATACTCTTCAATAGTTCTGCTTTAGGTCATCCTGATAGATTTGTCTCTTTCAAGTGAGCGTTTGTTCACAGGACCATTCTACAGAAAAGCTGAAGACCTTCCAGGTAATATCTTTCTCTCATTTCCCCATTAACTTTTCTTTTGTATTGCTCAGAAGTCTTCATGTCATATTTCTTCCAGAACAACTTCATTACATAGCAATTGCGATTTCGTATTAACAGTCATCTTTGTACGAAGGAAAACACAGTTCATTTGTACAAGGAAAGTGATAAATTTTGCTTAAAGGTTAGCAGAGAATATGGAAATTGCAAGCCCAGCCATCTAGTAACTGGCCGGCCTGAACAGGCTTGATACCCAATAGCGACATGAGTATAATCTGTGAATATTTTATGTCTCATACAACGTTCCTCCTGCCTTTGGTAATCATTACTGTACTGTGATCAAGAAACTTTGACAGAAACTGGACACCATTGTTCTAGAGCCCCTGCAAATATCCATCCTCCTAAACAGCTAAATAGATGCAGAAGAGAGAAGAAAAATTTACAGCAGCAGAAGTATCCATTCCGAAAGGATGTATTCCAAAGTGTGATCATTTGTCAAGCTGAGGTCTCCTTATTGCCTTTTTCTACAGCAGTGCTACATCCAGTGTAAAGCCAGCCTTCTGAATGAAACTTGAAAATGCTTTAAACAGAGTTCAGTGACACGAGGATGGCTCTAGCTCGTTGTACTATCACTTCATTATGCTATTGTATTGCAGTAGTATCTGGAAGATTCATTCATGTATACAGGCACTGCGAAAAACACAGACCATTTCCTGCCCTACACGTTCACTGTTAGCGGCAAATAACTGGTATGAATTGCTTAACATTCTAAATCATAGTTAGAAGTGGGGCTACCTATTTCGGAAAAAACAAATGAAAAAAATCCACCATGTGTTCAGGACTGTTTCAAAAAGAATGGGCTGATTTCCAGCCAAGCATGATTAAAAGCCCTAAAATGTTGTGTCCTTTTTATAAAGAAAGGTTTGTTCAGTCACATAAAAATTTTAGTGATAAAAATAACTTACATTTCAGACTACTAAAAAATTGAATCTGCAAAAGAATCCTGAGTGTAAGAAGAAGAATTGACCTGTCGCTCTTTTCCCATTAAACCATCTACAACAGAGAATAGATAAACAAATTGTAGCCTGGTGGAAAGTGACACTTTATTCTCTTTTACTGAAAAGAGCACATTTTTTTCAACTGAAGCACTAAAGCATTATCTTACATATGATGTGCATTCATTGGAATCAGTTTATACAGACTCATCTATTAAAAACACATGTAAACCAAGTCACACCCAGTATGCCATTGCATACAACCCGCCAACAGACTTAACATCTGCTTTTGCAACCTGTGTTTTGGGCAAGTTATGTGCGTATGTGTCATTAGTAAATCCACAATATCAGTTTTCCAATCTGCGTACTGTTAAACACCGCAGAAAATGTTTTGGTTTGAAACTTACAATGCAGAAGCTATCATTTCCAGAAGCCCATAGGCAAAATCTCTGTTCTTCTATGGCTTTACAGAGGGAATATTTCCTGTTACATTCGAGAAATGCTAAGTGCAATAGGGTGTGGTACATAATTAGGCACACTGTTTTGTTAAAATAGTTGTCTAATGTCCATCAAATAAAGAAGAAACTCTAAATCATTCCCTGAGACCTGCTGGAACCAGTGACTCTTATATTAGTAATTATATTTACAAAAAAAACCCCTCAGAAAGTGACTTTCTGTTTTTTTTTCTTGGGTTTGACTTGTTTATTTGTTTTGGGTTTCTTGGCAGTCTTTCCTTTTGCATTCTCTTGTAGAGAATGGAAGCATTGATTACTACATAATAGTATCTGCTAACAATCTGAGCTCTCAAAAAACAAACCATCGCTAAATTCTTAAGGACTATCTCAGGGCTTTTGTCAAGACTTTCCTACTTTTCTTTCGCTTAACTGAGGCTTAGAACGGAACTTCTTTGGAGAGGAGAACAAATTAATTCACATAAGCGAGGTAGGACCTCCTATTTTCCTGTGTTGACTACTAGGAAAGAGTAAAACCATATATATTACTTTTTTATTCTCTAAGTAGACTTGTCATATCCCTGCAGCCACAGTACATCAGCTCAAATTGCTACATGGACATCGTGAGAAACTTGAGTTGCACCACTCAGGGCACCAGTATAACCCTCCCCACACTTTTCTCATGATGTAAAATTACAAATAATTGAATAAAACTGTAAATTTTGAAGCCACAGGGATTAAAGATATCAAAGGCATTTGAAAGACAAAATGTTAGCATCATAGTCTTTAGCCTTGTCTCTAAAAAAGTCAGTAAGATATCAGTTGACTCTTTCCCGGAGCCATCAGTGGTCTGTCTGGTACACTGCATTTCATGATGTAGGGAGTTATGACAGTGTAAGTAGACACTGAAACGCCATCAAAAACATGATGTTACCACTGACATGGGTAGATGTCTTGGACACCTGGGCACACTGCTGGCTCATATTCAGAAGGCTGTCAACTGGAACCCCTGAGGTCCTTTTCCTCTGGACAGCTTTCCAGCCACTTTTCTCCAAGCTTGTAGTGTTGCCTTGGATTGTTGTGACCCACGTGGAGGACCCAGCACTTGGCCTTGTTGAACCTCATACCACTGGCCTTGTCCATTGATTCAGCCTGTCCAGATCCCTCTATAGAGCCTGTGTTTAGCTGTTGGAAAGTGGTTCTTCTACATGGGTGCCTGAAATTTTTTATAGCTTATTAAAAGCTGTAATTTCTGTTGAAAGCCACTAAACAGTGGGTACGTAGGTGGATAACATCTATTTCTCCTTTTATTGTCTTAAGAGGATACTTAGACACTTACTAAGGAAACAATGACAATGTTTTAGGTATACAGACTAAGTGCGTTAGTCCAACCTTGAGCTACTTTCCTCCTTATCGTCATTCCGTTCACCATTGCATTTTCAGCTTTAACTTTACTGGCATTTCATTGCAGTTCACAGGAGCCTTAATGTATTTTCCCTAAGTTTTCGCTGTAATATTCTGCAATAATAATATTTTTGTAATAATATTGCAAGAAAGAGAGCTAAAATGTAATACCAGTGCAAAACAAGAAACTGTATTCCAATACACCCTCAAATAAACTGATAGCTCCTTGTTGTTCTAAGGCATGATTGCAGTGGAATGGGAAGATGTAAATCATGCTCCGTACAAAACTGATGGGGAAAACCAGAAAGATAGAGAAAGAATTATAAAATATTTTTTTACAGACAAATTTTTAATTTTCGGTATACATCTTTTTAAGTGTCTACAGGATGGTCTGAATATTTTTGTTCCATTCAGTGAATATGCATTCTTCCAAGGAATGCTATGAAGCTTTTATAACCCTTTTAAACAAAGTTCATCGTATCCCTAGACTTTTGCCAACCTTTTCTTCCTCAACACCTTCATGTGGGGTATAAGTTAAAAACTACTCTCTGGATAGATGATGTACCTGCAAGGCATTTCTGGACCTCTCTGTGCAGTGAAGATGTGATTCTTCAGCACTCTCTCATCAGTCTACATCTTCCAAATGTGCCTAGAGCAGAGAAAGAGTATTTGTTTGAACACTACTGGAAGAGAGAAGGCTGAAGGTCAAAGAAGAAAGACAGAAGGATTTTTGATTGAGAACACTCCCATTTTTTTCTTGAGGAAATTATCCCCATATTAGTATCATTTGCAATGCTAACCATGCTGCTACAGATCCTACTAAGACAAATCATTACAAAAGGTGTCCGTCCCTAATATTCCTTATTTTTAATATTAGATGTGACAGTCACTGTATGACTAGCTTTTTATCCCAGGTGCACTTCTCTCTGTAGCAAGAAAGTTGCAGTTCAGCTTGTGATTAATACAATCCATTATAATCAGTGGAGTTTTAAATTTTCACTTTAAATGTGATTTATAAATATTAGATGTTATAAATCATAGGTCATAGAAACAATATAGAAAAGGCAATTATTAGAGCTAATTAAAAATTCACACATCTGGGACTATGGAAAACCACTTCAAGATAACTATTTATCTACCCAAATTGATACCAGACACAGTGAGAGTACAAGCAAGACAGATGGATGCTATGTTTCTGGGAACATATACTGCTAGCTGGTAAAATGGTAGATGCGTTTTACTCATATCTCTGTTTCTAGCTGGGAGAAAACAGCCCTGAGGTTCCAATATAGAATGACACAAAATGCAACTTGTGCAAATGTAACATGTTGGTGCAATTGAGAAGACCTCACATATGTTGAATTGACTACAACATGGCATCAGCCACTCGGGGCATTTGGTTAATGCATTTAATTTAGCACAGTAATTGCTGTATCAGACCAAACAAATTGCAAGGCTATTTCTTATTCTGTGCTTAAGACTAGTCATTTTCCTTTCTTTTACCATGTACTATTTACTATTTTTATTTCCTTCTTTGCTCTCTTAGTGCTTCTTTATTTTAAGAAAGTTGCCTGTGACTCTAATAAAGAAGTAGACTCTGCCACATTCAGATACAGGAAAGTGCTCATTTCTGACTGTAGGGTTTCTTAGGCTGATGAGATTGACTGGATTGTAGTGTAAGTAATCCTGTGGCTTTCCTGCCTCTTGACTTTCCTGCCTCTTGATTGAACTTGCTTATCTGTTTGAAACAAATCAGAAGATACTTACCACATTCACCAAAACAAAATAAATGCAAAGTAACAAAATTTTGTTTCATTTATAATTATCCCATTAAAACATTTGTCTGACATATTTATGAACAGCTGAGTGTACTGAGTAGTTCTGCAAGTGCTTCATAGGAACGATGAATATGTTGGGCCACCTGTTTGAGCTCCCTGGCTGTTTTGTACAGCATCATTGTGAAAAACTATGTAAGTAAGCCATGGTATATGATGGGTTTAGCAAAGATGTAAAAATAGAAACTTCCTGCTTGAGAGCTGACAACCCAAAGTAAAAATAATCCTAATACCTGAATTGAAATAAGAGAAAATAATGTGACAAAAAGAATTAACATAGGAAGCTAATCTTACATATACTTGCTGAGTTTCACAGATCTATGATGTCTACAATAGGAACCATCTGATTTCTTCTCTTCACCATCAATGTAGCGAGATGTCCATGAACTTTAGGATGAGATAAATTCATGACTCCTGTCTGACCTCACTACTGAGAAGCACTAACATTGGAGCAGATGTATCCCACTCAAGCTGCCAAATTATGTTTTCTGTAGGTTTCTCAGCAGAGGAAGGTTTTAGAGAGTAGTTTTGAAGAAGGATAAGGAGATAGTACTGTGGATGATAATGGCTTTTTCCCTCCATTTACTAAGAAGTTCTTAGAAGAAAACACAAAAAACTTCAAAGACATGACAAAAATTGACATAAAGTACTAAGGCCAGAAATAAACAGCTCACTAGCAAACAAGAATGAAGTGCAGAGAACCTGTGAAGAGCTTTGAAGATCAAGACAGTAGTTGATTTAAAAGAAAAAGGGAAACTACTGATTCCATATATAATTTTCTTGACATAGTCAAAGCAAGAATCTGTGGAAATTATCTGTACAGCAGAAGAGAGAGGATAGATACACAAGGGCAAAATTGTATTTCTGAAGTGACATTAGTATTAACTGAGATAAAACATGTTGGAATTAATAGGGAATGAAGATGTAATGAAAATTGCCTGGATAAAAAAGTCGGTGTGGAACAGTGAGAAAGAACTCCCCTTACATACCTTAAAGACTTTCCAGGAAAACATTCAAGAGACCTAGCCATAGCCTGGATGAAAGAACAAAGACAGAAACCTAGGTGAAAACAACAACAGATTATACCAGTGACAAGCAGGATGATGTCACAGTGATAAAGAGAAAAAATGTGGATTGTTAATGAGTTAGAACTTATTTTTTTTTTACCCGGGCTAACATTTAAAAAGACTTATAGGCATCCACAAAGACGTAGTGTAACAGGTTTTCTACTGTAAGTAGAAAAGGAGAGAAATCTGAAGACCTCTGTCTGTGAGTCATCTGCAAAGAAACAGTAGTTGGTTTTGCAGCTGGGAGGGGCCACAGCCATGATAAACAATCAGACCATACTGAGTCATGCCCCCTATATAATGGGACAGCTAGAGGAGGGAGGGAGCACCTGTTTTTGACCTGCTTCAACGTGTAGCTTCAGTGCATAGCTTCAGTGCAACCAAAGCAGGGAAAGTGACATTTTGGGCACAGGTAGAGCCTATCACTACCTTTGTCTATCATTTGATTAGTACTGTCATTAGTACTGTTTTCTTCTCTCTTTGTGTTGTTGTATGAAACTGTACTTATCTCAATCCACAGAGATTCCCTATTTTTGTTCCCATCCTACAGGAATTGTGGGTGTGGGGACGTGTGGATTGTGGGTGGGCAGCTGGCATGGTGTTTAGCTGCCAACAGAGGCTAAACCACAAAACCCATCTCGTTCCAACCCCTCTACCATGGGCAGGGACACCTCCCATTAGACCAGGTTGTTTAAAGTCCCATCCTACTTGGTCTTGAACACTTCCAGGGATGGAGCATCCACAACCTCTCTGGGCAACTTGACTTGTACTTGACCTTGTTGAACTTCCTGAGATTTTCACAGGCCTGCCTCTCATGCCTGTCAGAGTCTCTCTGGATGGCATCCTTTCCTCCCAGCGTCTTCACTGCAACACACAGCTTGGTGTCATCTGCAAACTTGCTGAGGATGCATAGTTGATTGTGACAAAGACATCTATCAAGATTGAGAGAACAGAGTACTGAGTATGAAATTTGACTAAGAAGATGGCATTTGAAATTTGACAAGAGTAATTTCAGCTGAATGAAATTGGTTTATGCGGGGTTTGGGAAAGAAAAATGTAGTGACAAGGCACAGCATGCACAGGAGTAAAATATAAAGTAGAGCAGTAACTCAGAAAGGAAATGGAAACAAAAGTGGATTGTTTGAGTAGGAGATATTAACACAGGTTCATAAGAACAACAAGAGAGAAGAAATCACTACCTTTTTTCTTCAAGAGAAGATAGCAGATTCAGTCCCTCTACACCCATCTGGTTCCTTATTACCAAATTTCTTTAGCAATCATACCCATTTTGTTAGCCATGATACTTTATCACATTAACAACATTGCAAAGGGACATCCCAGTACTTCACTGCCAGATATCAAGATCTAGTCAGGGCAGTAGGATATTTTAGCTCACAATTTGCCAGCTAGCACTCACTAATAGTTAAATACGTCCCTCTTTTGAGGGTTGTATGAATATAACCTGTCCCTGCCCTCCTTCGAGCCAGTAATATCTATCCTGGTCAATAAGCTCCTGGCTCTCTAGCCACAGATGGTCTCTCTGGTAGCATGGCTACTGACTCTGATTTTTATTGATCAGTAGCAGACAAACCTCGCTGTGCACACAAGCTCAACAGCTGCTATTTCTTGAGCAGTTCATAATTCATGCTTTCTAACTTACTTTACCTATAACGCACTAACAGATCTACACTTAGCTTCTGTTGAAAGCAGAAGAGAGGGAAACAATATCAATGGCATTAGAAACCATGAAAGGCAGACTTATATTAAGTGAGAGGAAAGGCAGAAGAGACATGCTGAGGTTAGACCAGGAGATGGTCAATGCCAATAAATTCTGAAATAGCCTCTTGTATGTGATGAGAGGCCAAAAAGGAAACAATACTTGAAGATTGAGTCATTTGAATGGCCCTTTGGCAAGCTGGAGATCTGTACCAAAGCTGAGGGTTGAATAAAGAGCCAAATCAAGAAATATGCAGCTAAAGCATTAGATAGGTCATGAGTAAGTTAATGTCAGTGATAGTTCAGAGTAGAAGACTACAAAGGAAGGAAGAACAAGCTGTCAACATTAAGCTGGGATGTAGAGTAGACTGAGGTAGAGAGCAGAAGACATCAACAAGCTACAAGAGTGGAAATGAGTCAAACACAGGAAGGGGTATGAGGAAGGCAACTTGATGGTATAAATCTATTAATAATGTACATCCTTCAGCATTTTGAGATTTGGGGATTCTATCCTATCAGTTCTAAAATGTAGTACTTTATGTGATGGCATTTTATGCTACTTACATTATCTTAGCCCTTCCTCCAGCATATCAAGAATTAACATATCGTTGCTTTCTGCTCTTCCACCATACACCAGCATGACTGTAAACCCACTCCCTCTTTTTTTGTTAGAATCTTTGTTTGTCAAGCTTGTCTCTGTTTTATTTGTTTGTTGTTTGGGGTTGGTTTTTTTTTTATAAATATAATAGACTTATTAAGTTTCTCTGTCCCTATATTTATTTCCACCTTACTTCTCTGATATCATACCTGCCCAGGGTTTACCTCCAGTACCCTTAGTAGTGTTCATTCTAAGTCTGAATCTGTCTTAATTCAAGAGTAGCTGAAAATTAATACCGTTCTGATCTCTACTCAGTGCCCTTTTTGAAATGAGATGTGGTCCCAGTCCAGCTCCTGGTGGATGGTCCACATCTCCCAAGCACTGTTACAGCTGGCACTAATTGGCACCCTTGTTCTCAGTCTTAGTAGGCAGGTTAAGCATCAGATAGTGCAATGAATTATTTTCCCACTCCTGAGCGTGAACTACTTTGGTCAAAGTTGAAGCAGAATACAGAGGCAAGGAAGGAAAGCCCACATAATTGCTGCTTTTGATGTACCTTCTCTGTGACTCAGGTCGCCAGGGATTTTCACATTTCATGATCTCTGAGGCAAACGTAAAACAAAATCTCTTACAAGATGTCCTTGGAAAACTATGACTAGACCATTTTTATAGTTCTGCGGTGACTGATATTTGTCCGAATGCTAACACAATAACAGGTCGGCAGAAACTTGTTTATTACCTTAATTGTTTATGAGAAGTAATTCTGCAAAATGAAAGAGGGAACCTGTCATCCCACGCTTCAGTGGGATTCTCAGACATATTCGGATAGAAGCCGACTGCTATGAATGTCAGATGGTGGGTCCCCCAGGCTCCCTGGCAACCTGCATGAAACTAAGAAAGAGACAACAGCTTGCTTCAAGTATCCTTCATAGAGATGACATAGTTAGATAAACCCAACAGGGAGTATAGCACGTGGAGGGAGCAGTCTGGTAAGAGGAAATCATTCCCTGTGGGACTGGCTCCATATTGCCACATGGAATGTTCAAAACATTGCTAGCCAGGAAAGTTAAATTTATTGCTTAATGAGCGGAGGACCCGGAAAAGATCATTGACAACTGCCGTGTAAACACAGTCACTTAATAGGGTGTTACTGAATGCCAAGAGGAAATTAAAAAAATCTGTCCTACAAGCAGCACTTTCTACCATATAGAATATGATTGGAATAAATACAGAACACAGAAAGCAGCTGTAGAGAACAGATGAGATACTAGATATGGTGGAAAGAAGAGAACTTTAATCCAGAGGACATTTTTTTAGACTGCCTTGAGTATAAGAATCATGAAAAACAAATGATGAAGGAAGACAAGTTACCATAACAGCAGCAGAGTGACAGAGGTAACACAAAATGACACTGTGACACATTATTAAGAAGCTCAGCAACACACTCAACCTCCATCACAATGTCATCAGGACAGATGGCAACAATTGGCAAAGACAAGGCACAGCATGTCTGGAAAGCAGTAAGAGCCTATAGAAGAAAAAAATAATATGAGCAGCTATGGAAAACACAAGAGAGTACTACAGATTTTTTCTAGAGGTAAAACAACAATTTACCCTTCATCCTACGTGTATTTGTCACAATTGCCTGATGGATATGACATCATTTCCCACTTTGTCAGAGCTTTGCAAAGAATCAGGACTTTCATGGAACTCATTACTATCATTTATTACTCTTGTTAGTACCTATGAGACCTATTGTGAAGAACTGCATCATGCTAGGCACTTACCTAAATCAGAATTAAAAAATGGTCCCTGCAAAACAAGCTTACAATGAAAATGTAGCATGAAACAAAACACTTGGGTGAGGATCCAAGAGGCTTGTCTTCTAGAAACGTCAGTAAACGTCATAAAGAAATGGCAGCAAGACAAAAATAAAGCTAAGGAGAGTAAAGAAATATGGGGCTTTGTTCATAAAGATCTGACTTTTAAAATCAATCAACAAAAAGACAGGACAGCCATAGTATGAGTGAAGTATATGATTGTAAGAAATAATAAACCTCAGATAGGAAGTAGAAACTCTAGGAAAGAAAATTCAAATGTACAATTATACCTGTAATATGTAATAACACAATATACAAGGGAAACATCTGAGGCAGATAAAGCACTAAGTAAACAAACTGTTGAGTAACAGACAAAACACCAGTCCAGTCAGAGTTGATATAAGCCAAGTAGAACATGTGAATCTTGTTCTTCCTGTACCAGCTGTGTCTGCCATGAATTCCACTCAGTATTGATGAGCAGTATCACCAAAGATCAAGTCACCGCATGTTGAACTCCCATTGGAGGAGAAAGTTAATCTCCTCTGGCTAATTGAGCTCCTGGAAAAAAACTTCATAAAAGTCTTCAGCCAGTAGGGCAGTGTGTGCAATACGCTTGAAGGAATACTTCCACTAGCCAATAATGAGAATTACATGGATTTTGGCAAACCACCTTGTGGTTGGGAAGGGCTTATCCACATTGTTTTTTCTTAGTAGAAAGTCATACTGTTTATTTCTGCCTCTGTGTTTTTGCACAGACACATTTCATACACGAGTTAAGGGAAATTTAGAAAAAAAAAAAGTAGAGAGCGGCAGTACATAAAAAAGCAATGTGAGAAGCCGTATGTGGCACCAGGCCCTGCTGTTCAGTTCCATGTGTGTTGGGTATTTGCTTGACCCTTCCCAGCTGTTGTGTACTTCCTGATCCCCCAGATGATATGAGCCCCTTGCCTGATCAGCTTCCAGATGCTATACTGTTCCCAGTTCCTCCTGATCATAAGTCTCCATGCCGACTCTGTTCCAGCTGCCATAACTCTCATCCTTCCTCACTGAAGAGCTCCCTACCCAACAGTTCCCCCAAATGTCATAACTTGCTGACCCTCCCCAGCTGTTGCAATCCTCCTGATCCCACACCGTAAAACCTCTTTGATTTGTCCCCTTCCCAGCTGCTCTGCCCATTACCACTGAAGGCTGTGGTCCAGATCCTATCTCCTTGAAGTGTCCTACAAGTAAAAAAAATTACAATTCTAGCTCACAGATTCCTTGGTGAAACAGTTTTCCTTACAGGATATAACTTTTCAGCCAGATTTCAGACAAACCTTCCTGCTGCGGTAGCTTTACAGTGGTAAAAATCTGACTTCATGTAGATTTATCAACAACTGGAAAGTTATATAATTATATGCTGTAATACCTACTATATTGCATAACACAATATCAGTATTGTATTATAATAATTGTATACTATATAACCAATATATAATATTTGTATTAGAAGATGATATACAATAAACATGTAAATAAATTAAATATAATAATAACACACACATTACAATGCAATCAACATCTTTAGGATTTTTCTTCTATGTATGGCAAGTGAAAGGACAGTGCACAGAAACCTGAAGCTCCCTTTACCTTACTTTAGAGTTGACCCAAAAACATAGGCTTAATTTAATTACCTTCATGCTGCTTTATCCCATTCTAAGACCATATTTCAAATCCTTCTTAACTTGCGCATTGTAAAACCAATGCAAAGCAGCACAGGCATAATGACAATCCAGAGGTCCACAGAGTTTAATGTTGTGGTCCAGGTTTTTTTGCACACAGATTATTACAAGTAAAGAAAAAAAATACTGATTTTTCAAATAAAATTACTAAAGACATTAGAGGAACAAACTCATTATTTACATGATTTAAGTATCTCCTGAATATACATTAAAATGTACCACAGTTTGATACTATTTTGCATGAATCCTTTTCTCCAGAACTGCTAAAGAGCTCATCATGTGTCATTTGTTATAGCCTTCTTTTAAAATGTTCAGATATTTATTTAGATGGAGAGGGCAAAAAACAAAACATGACAAAATGTTTGACTCAAGTCACCAGTCCTTTAACTCAGATAATCTATTATGAGTATATGAAGAAAGTATCTACTCTGATATCAGTCTAAATCAGCCATACACAAAGTAAATGGGCAGTTGACATAATAAGATCATCAGTTTTTGAGTAACGGAGCTATTCCACCTCTAACACAATTTACTTATTGTCCTGCATATACTGTTAAAGGCACTTTGATAGTTTTATTTGCTGTCCTACCATGATTCCTCTCATTCCACATCCATCTTAAGACCCATATTCACATAGTTTGATAAAATAAGTGCTAGTACCAGCTCTGGCTAGTCCCCAGCTGGGTGTGTGACAATTCACTACAATGTACAACCCTCAGTAACAACTGGAAGTATCAAGAATATCTGCTTAGATAAAGGAATAATCAATCAGTATACAGTCTTGAAAGCACATCTATGCCATCATCTAGACTTTATGTAGATCAGAGATTTGTCTACATGTAGTCAACTGAGAAACTGATGCCTGAAATGATTATCACTTCCAAAAGCTCTAGACATGGGGGACTTTTAGACCTCAAAAACTGATTTTCTATTACACAGGGGAAATATGACAACACATCTTTTAGTCTTTTAAAGGGATTTTTTGTCTGTTTCTTTTTTTGAAAAGAGCAGATTTGCTACTGATGTTGCACAGCAGTCTCTATAAGTGGTAAAGGACCATATATGTCTTCTTTAAGAGAAGACTATATAATCCAGAAACCATATAGTTCTTTCTGTCTTCATACTTCTCTCTGCATCACAGGAACAAATAGGAATAAGCTTACCTCAGAAGGATACCCTTTTATTTCAAAAATTGCTCTTAATTTCACACGTTTGGAAAAGTGGACTGTTAATCTCATGAAAGACATTTCTGAAATTCTTCCATTTATGTTCACTCATCAGCACAGCAAAAGTAAGAAGCAAAACAGGAAACTGGAAAACAAAACCGACAGCAAAACATTTATGAAATCAGATACTTTTCTTTGAAATTGACAAATCACGTTGTTGCCCCTCTGAATTTGTAGCAAACTACAAACTAACTTGATCACGGTTTTTTGTGTTTGAGGTTTTTTTCACTAACATGATAGTCTAAAACAAATTAACTATATTTATGATATAACAGAATGAGAGAGATAATAAAGGCAATAATTCCTCAGTGTTGATTTAAAGAGGCAACTACAGGGAAATGTGAAAAACAGATAATATTTCTCTTTCAGAGAAAGAGTTTTGCAGACATTTTAAAAGGTATGTCCAAACTCAAATACAATGTTTTATACCTTATTCTCTAATAAGTACAAGGGCTAGCCATTAAATGATTTCATCTAGTTTGTAAGCAGGGTAGCCTTTAACATCCTCGTTGTACAAAAGTACAATGTAGTAGAAGTTCTTCTCAGAAGAAAAAGGCTGACAAGGACAGCGAAGTGCAGGCAAAAATGTGAGGGTACAGATGCAAAGAGGTGGTATAGGTACTCCTTACAACTGATAGGTTAAACGACTGCCACAGGCTTGGCAGATTGTATTGGAAACAGTCCTGTGGGTGGCATTTTTATAGATTTGGGAATATAAGAAGAAGTGCAGTTCAAAAATTTAGAGCACATGTAGAAGAACAAATTTTTTCACAGATGTCAGAAGTTAAGAAACCTCTCATTCTCCATTAGAGTTTGTGTGTGTATCTCTCTGTGTGTAAGGGAGAAAAAGAGAAACCTCAAGTAAATCATATCCCAGTGCTTCAGTTTCCCACTCATAAAAGAAAAACAATTAGGTAATTTGTCTTCCTTTCACAACATATATGATTTCTGACGCACAAATATTTGTCATCACCTTTTTTAGTGCATTTGTTCTACATAAAACTGAAAGCAATTGTTTATTTCATTAGTAGAACGTACTTCTGTGGCATCAAGCACGACATCAAATTTTATCTCAGTACCTATATTTGAGTTACTGCTGAATTTTTATTTTCTGCCAAAGTGCAACACCTTTCATTTCTTTTTTCCCATCCCCTATGCGCAGACAAGTTGCATTGAGTCCCTTGGGGTCAGAAGAGACCAGAAAGCCCGGCTGATTTGTTAGGTCCCAAGGCTTGGCCTCAGGCTCAAGTATACATAATCTGAGAGCTTCATTCTCATCCTTAGCACATATGTAATCTCTGTTATCATTAATGGAAGTGATACACATACAATGAAAGGCCAGATATTTTGTTGTTCCTCCATGAAAGAATACTCTAAATAAAGAGCAAAATTATCCAACCAGATAGAAAATCTCTGTCCAGTTCATATTTTGCAGAGAAGTAACCTAGTATCTGACTTTTGAAATAAGAGCTATCATGTGTTCTTAAACTGAAATATGCTTGATATACACTAGCAATGAAAACTTCTTCCAAAGTGCTGAGTGGTGACAGACCACAGGAGCCAAGTCTTCACATGGTAGATATAGCTGATATTGACACAGTGAAGAAGTTGAGCACAAAACAGAAAAGGAAGTACAGTTGCTTACATCTCAAGACGAATCACTCTGAATTCAGGGATCTGGATTCAGATCTCTTACGCTCAAGGATACGTTGCCTGCAAAAGAGATGTAGTCTTGAGACTACCTTAGGACAGCTAGTTTGCCATCAAAGCAGGGGTAGTAAAATGAACTACTATAGGCTACTCAAAGTCACATTCAAAACCTGATCCATAATCCTTTAAAATCACTGAGTTCCTTTAAAATCAAATCCCTGATGTCTCATGATGCCTCGTGGCATCCCATGGCACAAATACCCATATTCCATTTCTACAAACTTTAATAAGAGACCTAAGTTTATATTTGAAAAAATATTCACAATAATGATATCTGTAGTATTGCTGGCTTCCTTCAAATCACCCTTAGGAGTTTGTTCTGCTTTACAATCTCCTCTACCCATTTTAAGGCAACCCAGTTCCACAGTCCCTCGTTCGGTCATGCAGATCAAGATGATCAATGTATTCATTCATAAATGATATTGACAGTGACATTGAGTGCACCCTCAGCAAATCTGCAGTTGATACCAAGCTGGGGGGTGCAGTGGATATGCCAGAGGGACAGAATGCCATCCAGAGAGACCTGGATAGGCTGGAAAGGTGGGCTCAAATGATCATTTTGAGGTTCAACAAGGCTAAGTGCAGGGTCCTGCACCTGGGCCAGGGCAACCAGAATTATCAGTATAGGCTGGGAGAGGATATACTGGAGAGCAGCCCTGTGGAAAGGGATTTGGGGGTGTTGGTGGATTAAAAATTGGACATGAGCCACCAATGCAAAATTGCAGCCCAGNAAGAATAATACGAACAGATCAACAGTGCTGAGCACTGACTCTCAGATGCACACACTATGAGTGAAATGAGACTGTGCTGGGCTGGAGGGTGCTGTTCCACAACATAACTTAGTTTACAGCAGTTCTTCCTGGACTAAACTGGCCTTTTCTAATTCAAGACCCTGTCTGTCTGGGCTGCCTTGTCATAAGATGACTGGAACAGTGACTGGCTCTGATGGTGGGACAAATGAGAGCCAATCAAGATGGTAGTTCCACTGAATTGAGGACTGCAGGCTTGGATCAACAGCTCTCAACCAGCTGCCATAGCACGCATGTTTACTGCTAGTGATGAAAGGGAAGGAAGGGGAAGGAAGCCTGTGGTTTGACTGAAAGACAAGATTTTCTAAAGAGTATAATTCCTTTGGAAATAAGATTCAGTGGTTTTGTAAGTTCCTGGATGTCAAAATAATAATTAAAAATTATTTCGTTATTTCACTGACAGAATTTAAATAATTTAAGCGTACATGCAGAAACAATGAGGCAGACAGAAGTGCTATATTTGTATACAAGTGACCCTGAACTCTGTGCTCCATGAGAGTTTCATCAGTCTCTAATAAATTATTGCAGAAGTCCAGCATTTTCTGGCAACTAGTCCATAAAGATAAGTTACAAATGAGATTTCTTTGCCCATTTGGAGTCCAGGAAAAAAAGATGTTTACTGAGGAAGAGGGCAATTGTATATGGTTTTAGAAAAATTATTATTATTGTTGTTGTTACTACTGTTATTATTAAGATTTTGCCCCCAAAGTAAACCCCAAAGTGAACACTTGAATGATTAGGCCACATTTGGCCTACACTCCACCAGTTAGAAAAGCATTCATCCTTTGTATATTCAAAACAAGTTTCATGAGAAGTATCTCAGAAACATCTGCCTTCATTATAATTATATTTCTATTTCAGCTGCACCAAGCTATTTACAGATGAGCCTGTTCATAAAGAGCTTTATAATTAAGCAAACAGAAATATCTTTTTATAGGATGCAGATCTAGGGGTGATAATCACACACAAAATACACAGCAACAGTTGCAAATAGAGTGTTTAATGCTAGTTATATAGTTAGTGATGTGCTCAATAAAGCCTGACATGTCTTTGTTCCTAAATGTAAGAAAATATGGTCTTTGCTACAGAGCTGTGTAAACTGCCTTTTTCATATACAAAAGGCCATGTATTTTGGGGGGTATTGCTTAAAAGCCATCATGAAAACAAGCTCTCATGTCTCCAATGCAACATGATTACCAAGCTCTTGGGTAGAAAAAGGAGCTGAGAGCCTATACATGAATTTCAGAAGTGTGACATCTTCCTTTTGTATTAGATGTGACCTGACAATTCCACTGATGGACACTAAAAGATAGAGAAGTGAAATGCGCAAATATTGGCAGAAGGAAAAAGGAAGACAATCTGTTATTTAGCAAGATTACCATCTACCATCTTTATGGAATATATGTGCTCCAGAAATCCAGCCTTATCTCTTCTGAAGAACATTTTTGTCACTTCTCTCAAGATTGCAAACTTGTTCTTTCACAGTACTTAGAGTTTTTATAACCAATTGTAACCCAACAAGTGGGTTTGTAGCTGAACTGCTATGATACACCACATGAAACCCAAGTGTAAGCAACATGCCAAAGAACACCACATGAAGATTAAATTAAACTCTACATTACACATCATTTTTCAAAAACAGGGTTTTGTTTGTAGGAATTCCTGTAGTGGGTTTTTTTCCTTCTTCACATTTAAATCAACCAACATAGATGTCTGAAAGAACACAGTAAAGAGCAGGCCCCTAGATATAAACTAAAAAAAACCTATGAACAGAAGTGATGTGAGTAGAATAATACATTTGCTAAAATCTTTGTTAAAATCATGTGGAATCACTTTACTAAATTTCAGGTAAACTAAATAGTCTCATTTGATTTAGAAGTTGTTATTACTTTATGTTAGTTTTATACCCTTGAACAGATCATAAATATTCTGGTGAGATATTCCTAGAAGGATTTGAAAGGAAAATCTGTGGAAGATTTCAGTATTTGTCAATATCCTTCAGTATGAGTTCTTACAAGGGTTATTCTTGTTTTCTACTTCAGGTTGATTTTACACATTCAACATGGGTGCTTTGCCTCCCTGGAGGACCTTTCCTTTGTCCATTGACTATACGGAGTGCCTCTAGAGGCAGAATTACAAGTATGCAAGGTAAATACTCTCATTCATCTGCACCACCTCTAAAGCAGTTTCTTCATTGTTACACCATGGATTTCAGAAAACATTAAGTAGTTCTTATAATTATGCTAGACAAACAGTCTTAAACTCAATGATGGGATTACAAAAGTGTCCTGATGCCTGATTTGTACCTCTGTTTAACTTGAAAGGGTCTCCTAGTAACTTTCCAAAAATGACTTCATTCTGTTCCTTGAAACCAAAGACCTGGCGGCAGTTAAGCACTGGGTAAGCTGTGATATGTTCTTTTTCCCCCACCATGTCAATCAGTATTTTATTCTCATTTCTCTGGGCTTCTCCATCTGTATCCACCCATTGCCTCTTGCCTTGTATTTCAACTGCAAGCTCTTGAGGAAAGATATCTTCCTGTTCTGTCTGTGCAGTGAAGCATAGTGGAGTCAAGAAGAGTCACTCTTAGTTGCCACAACAATACAAATAACAAACAGGGCAATATTTCTTCATCCACAGAACTGCACAGAGCAAAGGACTCAAATAGAGAAATGTATTATGTAAAACAAGAATATTGTTTCTCTATTATGTTTTCATGCACTAAAACCAACTGTGTCCTTTTTGTATCAAATGGTTTCTGGTTTAAATTAGGGAGGGCAGGGGGAGAAATACATCTCAGCAAAGATAGAATAAGTGTGTTGCCTACAATGGGGACGGTAAAATCTCAGAGAAAATAATGCCTGAAGGGATCAGTGCTATCAAAAACATGATAGAGACTGTATCTCAGATAAGACTGGGCGAGAACAACACAAGCTCCTGATGACCAACACGATCAATCCCTGAAGCCTGGCTAAGTGTGACACTTAGTTAAGATGTGGGAATGCATTAAATTTGCCAACTCTAAAATCTCAAGTCTCACACACAGAAAACAAAAAACATCATTGCTATCTGTTCCAGGTTCATTCCAGTAAGTTTCCTAGTACCACCATCCCTGCCAGATAGACCCCAAATGAACTGATATTTCTAAATTAGAGCTGCATTTCATTAACTTTTTAGTCTGCAGCTTCAGAGGCTAAGAACATGGTCCTAGATTTTGTGTGAAATTCCCAACTGGCTAAAGTGTGGAAAAAGACATGTTAAAGAAGAAATTAAAATTGAACTTATTGATGGTTTCCATCATCTCTCTCCCTCCTCCACTATGAAGTTGGAAGCAATGTAAATGTAGAACATCTGATTCTTGAAGTCTTTACTCCCAGTGGTGCTGGTTGTGTGCTAAGCACTCACTTTCTGGCTCGCTCCCAGCTTCCTATCAGCTTGCATTACTGTGCTGTTCCAGACCAAAATCCAACTCCACAGAAGAATGTTAAAAGTTAAAAGTGGGGGAATTGTAATGGAGCAGCTTTCTATCAATTCCTTTTGATTGTGGCTGACAGATGAATTTACATAACTGCCAGTGAGCATCAATTACTGGTGACTACTGGATAGCCTTTCCAGCTGAACAAGAAATGCAGATAACTCTGCACATCAGGTAGGCCAAAGATTTCATCATAACCACAAAGCTGCAAATGAACACCTATCACTGTTAAGCCTGAAATGCCAGTAGAGTTTGTGGGAGATGCAAGTGTAGGTGCTGTAAGTTAGTGCTGTCCTAGGGCCAGCAGCATGGCAGGAGGTTTGAGGTGTTGTCATATTCTCACATGTCAAATTATCTGCTCCATGTTGTCCTTATGATGTGGTCAGAGCCTTGTTATAGAACTCTTTGATGCAATTCAGTGCGGGCTGCATGAAAGAATAACTTGTAGTAGACAAATATAAAGCCTCTTAACTAGGGTTGTGATGTGTTCTGTGTGGGATATGTTTCATCAGCATATTCATAGCACGCGCCTCTGACAGATCCAAGTTTGATTCTCAAGGTGTGAAAGTGTCAAGCTATCATCAAGTCCCATTTTCCCATGCATCAAGTTTCTCAAGTTTATCAGAAGTAGAAAGCCATAAAGCTGATCAGAACGAGTATCTGTAACTCTGACTGCAAAAAGATAAAGGACAAGAGTTGTAGCTGCCTGTATCAGCCTTCTACTCAGCCAAACAAGAGGTTTTCACTTCCTTCTTCATGCAAGAAGAATCTGACAATGCAGATTTGCTCCCAATTTCTTGTTGTCAATATCAGAAGGAAAGGGTTCCAGTCTTCTCATCTTTCTTGAAATCTCAGGAAAATCCTTATGACATAAAAAAATTATGGAAGGAATTAGCTTGGACAATGCACATTTTTAACAGTCTATCATCAACATTAATAATGTGCTCTGTATGTGGTCTCCAATATCCGAACTGTGGGAATAACAGCAGTATTGAAAAATAATAAATTTTGTATCTAATTCACGGAATGTTGTGAAGACAGTTTTTCAACTATCCTCACCAGAGAAAAATGAGCTAATTCAGGTTTCAGCAGCAGACTTGGAGAGGGTGAGAAGTAGGGAGAGTCAGAATCTCATAATGAAAGATAGCCAAGACAAAATAACTTTTAAAACCAAATTTGGTTTATAAGCTATCAAAACTGTGTTGCCATTGGCTAAGAAAAAATGTGAGTTATCAAAATGTATTGCTCTCTACCTAAGGAATCTTAATTTAAAAAGCAAAAGAGAGGGAGGAAGAAAAGGGCAGAAAGACTGTCTTCTTGAAAGGGAAGGATGAACTCAGAAGGGAAGCCCATCAGGCTTCTGTACTACCTCTAAACACAGATGCTGAAAAGGTCCAGTATTCAGACCACAAAGTGAACAGTGGCCTGTAGAGACACAGCTTAAGATGAAGGGGACTAAACAAGTAAGAACAGATCTTACTATACATTATTATATATGATTGAACTGATTTTTTATTTACTTTCTGTAAGAGTCTTTCCAGCTTTTTACTTAAGAGCTTAACCTGTTACCTCAATAGAATAAACTTGTCCTGCTTTCATTCTTTAGGGTGTTTCCCTTAATAGGTAAGTTCATATAAAACTGAAAATCAGCTACATAGTGGTAAATTATCATTGCAGGCAATACTCAGTTATGCTGAGATGGCCATAGAATAGGTGAGTATGGTAGGAGGCAAAGGAGTGATGCCCTGTTGGCTAAAATGCCGCTTCCCCTCTGATAATTGGAGGTCCAGATTTCTGGGTGTGACTATGCAGGGAGGCAATACATCTGCTCCTATACAATCCAGCTGCCTCACCCCACCACCCCACCTCCCTTTTCTGGTAGTACTATAGCATGACAACTGTCAGTCTCTCACTATACCTCTATATCCCCTCCCCTTCCCTCTATACCGTGGTGAGAAATCTGGAGAGATGGTTTCTTTTCCCCCATGGCCAGACAGACTTAGCCTGTAGTGAAAACTACACATGAGCAACTCATACACCAGTGACATCAAGATAGAGCAAGCTGTAAACTTAGAGGAAGAACAAGGAAGAAGTTGCAGCAATCTGGACAAAATCGCTTTCCTGGACTGCATTAGCCAGTATCCTTTGTGAACGAATTGATTAATAACAGCTGCATCTGTACTGTAGAAAATAAAATCCTATTTTATCTATACATATTTGTTTTAAAAGAGCAGAAGACTATTCAAAGCAGAGTCAATAGTGGCATTACTGGAACTCATTTGGAATGGACAATGTTTGGCCTATTGTGTTAAATTCCTGAGGGTTTGCCTATTTTTGTATCAGATTACAGCTTTATTAGGTACAACTGTTTTTACATTGCATTTTTTGTGATTAATGATGCTAAAAGGATTTTGGCATTTCAAATGTTGTACACAAACCTAATGGGCAAAATCTTCTGTAAACTTCTTCTAAGCTCTTGGCAAACTTTCCTCAGGAGCAAATATTAACTCCAGATAGTGTTTATTAGCTTTTATAAAATAATCACTGTAATAGTGGCATGTAATTGCTGGAGGTAAGAGAACATCCAGGCCAAGAATTAATCAAGTTTGAGCTCCTTAATAGAAACAGGTCAGGAACAATTTATTTCTTGCCCAGTTTGTATTTAAATAATATAATTTTCATCTAATTTTGTATCATATTCCAAGAGTGATTTCACACACAACATACCCTGAATAAACTGTGTTCTTAAATAGAGATGGGTCTGAGCAGCACAGTTCAAGATCCACTTTATACTCTGACAAAATATGAAGACATTTGGACTTTAAGCTCTAATTTGCACATTATGTGTAGCAGAATAAGCAAAATATTCAGATCTGAATCCAACTCAATTGCCTTTCTAACCCACTGCCCAAAGTTTGAATGCTTCTGTAGGCAATTTTTTATCTGAAGATGTCAGTATCAGAAAAAACGGGAACCAAATATTGTTCTTCAAAGAGATCAGAGTCATTACACCATACTCATTAAGAGTTTAGTTGTAATCAGTTATAGGTTATAGTTGATAAAAATAATAAAATAAATCAATCACGGCAGAAAGACTATAACCATGACTTCTTGTATATGGTATCTTCATTTAATAAGCATAAAAGCCTTTTGCAATTGCCCTCGTGAATGTCAGTGAAGCTTTCCTATTGAACCACCATGCGCCAGGTAACTCCTTGAGCAGAAACAGTGCAAAACCAGTCATTTGACAAGAGATGTGAGGAATGGTTAAGTCATGAACATAGACATATGTAAAACAACATTAGGTGAAAAAAACAATGATGCAAGTGCCATCAAAAAAGGTACTTAACCTGAGTTCAGTCTAGTATAAGCACTGCTACATAGCCTCACAATTTGGGACACTTCGTAAGACAGATTTATGATTTGGTTGATGTTAGCTCAAGCATCGCTGATTTCCACTCTATACAATGAAGCTGTTGGTCATTAATTTTCTTTGTAGTTAAAGCCATGGTGTAGATTGCATATAAAGAAACGTGATTTCTCAAGCATATTAAGCTGCATCAAGGTAGCTTGGTATGCCTCCTTCTACTCATTAGTTCAAATGAGATCTTTGCAAAATCAAACATGTTCATGACCTTTCTCTAGCACTGAAGGCAATATTTGGAATGGCTTGTACCCATTTTCAGCTCTCTGAACCTCCAAAGTGAGGTGGTTGAGTCTAAAATGACTTTTGGGTAAAGTCATCTCCCTCTTCCTGTCTGGAAATTGTCTGGGAGAGTGACAGATAGCTCAGATACCATGCCTGTGACAATTTGACAGCATGGATAACTGAGGTCTGGTACCTGGTTTTGTACTCTGAAGCTGTTTAATTTTCAAGGATACAAAGAGGTCTTCATGTATACTACCTCGTAGGGCTTTTTGGTCAGTGTGTTCTGGGAAACAAAGACATCCTTCGTAACAGACCAGTTCGGGAATCTGCCATTTTTCTGTTTGTAAGAAAAGTGAGAGACTTGCCATGGAAGTTTTAAGGCAAGGGTCTCATCACCAACAGCATGAAGTGCTCTGCCTGGATAAAAAAGGATCAAAAACACAATACCCACACTGAGGAAATTCATTTACTCTCTAGTGTGAGAATTCATGTTTCTATTCAAAAGAGCTCACAGAAGCTAGTTCACTCTTCTTTTATAGTCTGTTGAACATCAGCCATCAATCATATTTAATGTATATAAACACCTCTGCAGAAAATCTTCGGGGATTCTAATTCAAATAAAACCATTAAGTATAAGCTTTGAAACTTTTTTTTTTTTTCTTTTTAATCATAAGATTTGCCTTTAGATGTGTCCTGGTGAAATCAAAGGTATTTCAATGTTATTATTTTTCTAACTCTAACCTTGTAGTATATACTGTGAAATAATACTGTACAGAGGAACACAGAAAATGGATAATGACTCGCAGTTGTTATGCATGACATCATGGAGAGCAGTGTTTCCCAATTCTCAGTGCTGGAGCGTCACTTAGGAAACCTGATATTTTAGTGCCTCACAGGACTCCCCAGCTTCATGGGTGTCAGAGGCTTCTATTTATCTAAATCACTTCTGCTATCAGCTGTGGAAAAGGTAGTATGAAAACTAAGTATGTAAGTCTGTCCAGACCTGGACCTCATCCAGCTTCGTATACATCTCTGTCTTTTTACCTCAATTCAAAATCTTTATATAAAACTCAGTGCATTTCCACAGATTAATTCAGAATCTGTTGATTCACATTTACAACTTAGATCCATCGTAGACAGAAGAACTGTGGAGTTACAAAACCAAGATTACTTCTGTGCCAGAAACGAAATCCCAACTGACATGAGATGAACTAGTTTTGGTTGTGAGTTCTAGTGCAAGTAATTTTTTTACAGAGATCCCGTATAGCTAGAATGAGAAAAGACAACAAAACTCTCAAAGCTGTTAAGTGGCATTTACAAAAGTTCACAATAACTCAATTGTTTTCAGTTTTAAGCAGAAAAAATCTGTAACAGTCCTATGAAGAGATAAAAGGAGTTTTCTTACTCCTCTTCATAACTTGACCTACCAAAACTGCATCTTGATTAAAGAATTTATCTTCAGGTAGGAATTTCCACAAAAGAAATTAAAAATGCAAGAAAGAAAAAAGGCTCTTCCCTCTGCAGCTGGCCAGCAAGAGCAAGCCAGACATTTTGGGAATCAGGAGCACAGGAGATGGCAGCACACAACAGAGATCCAGAGTTCTCACATTGCCATACATATCATCATTCAAAGTAAAAAGTTCATATTCAAACCAAATTATGGCCCTAGTGAGAACGAATGTCATAGATTTCTATCGCTATGCAATTTTATATTATATATATATAAATACAGTGATCATTGCACAGTTTAGTAAAGCTAAAATTCCTCCCTAGAAAATCCATATAATCTTGTGTCTGACAGTACATGACAAATATCATTCATGAATAAAAAAGAGGGGAGAAATGTGGAGAAAGGGCAAAGGAGACAATGATAACATGAGGTAGTAACTTGAACAGACATTCATCAAAAATTACAGATTTAATCCGTTTCTGGTGAAACAATTGTGGTGAAACAATGGTGAAATCCGTAGGCTTGTGATAAAAAATACCATTTAGAATGAAAATATATGTCTCAGAAATAAACATGGCTTTCTGGCCGGAACAGCCTGCACAGAAGACAGTACAGAGCTGTAACCCAGAAATACACGTAGGACAAGATAAGGTTTGTTTTCCACTTAAAGACATGATCCATGGGGAATGAGCAGGCCTTTCAATCTGGGGCCATTGCTGAGACCATTTTGGGAGATCCTAGAAAAAGGCTATACCTACTGGCATAGGTACTTCTTCATCTTCATCACTGGCAGTAAATTATGGGAAGAATAAACAACTAATTTGATTTGTGGCCAGCAGGTTGAGGGAGGTGATTCTGCCCTGTTACTCTGTTCTTGTGAGACTCTACCTGGAATACTGCTTCCAGCTCTGGAACCTCCAAGAAAAGAAGGACATGGATCTACTGAAGCAGGTTGAGAGGAGGGCCACTAAGATGATCACTAAGATGAGGGCTTGAACACCTCTCCTATGAGGACAGGCTGATGGTTTTAAACTAAAGATTAGATTTAGTTTAAAAATTAGGAAGAACTTCTTCTCTATGAGGGTGCTGAGACACTGGGACAGGTTGCCCAGGGGAGTTGAGGATGTTTCATCACTTGATCAGGTTTGATGGGGCCTTGAGCAACCTGGTCTAGTGTGAGGTGTTCCTGCTCGTATCAGGTGGCTTGGAATCAGATGATCTTTAAGGTTCCTTCCAACCCAAGCTATTCTATGATTCGATGATTGTATGATTTCCAGGCCCTAAGGAATTTCATCTGGACTGGCTGAGGCAGAGCTGGAGTCTTAAGTATGACGTCCAGACAATTACACTGAGCAGGCTTGCACACCAAGATCCGTGTGCACACACACATATATACACACATCAAAGCCACCCTTCTGGGATTGTGTCAGTTTACTTTTACCAGTCAGGCAGCACTTTCACGTGCCACCTTTGCAGTGGTGGTGTCAGATACGTATTTTTCAGACATACAGTGAATCATAGAATGAAAGCCTAGACATAATTTTATGATCACTCATCCAGAAGCATATTGTTATGTGTGTGACATTTACTCCAGCAAGCAAATACTGTTTACAACATCTTTTTCTAAATGTGTATTATCTGCATGGCACTGAACATTTTACTGATGATTAAGAATCAGTCCTTGCCACAAAAGGTTCATAATTTAAATGAAGAACACAGGCTCAAGATGGATTATGTGATATAAGAAGTAAGAGAGTAGGGGAAACAAAATAGCATGCAGCTCTCCAGAATGACAAAAATCAAAAAAAAAAAAAAAAAAAAAAGACAGACGAAAATCCTACCTATTAAAGTCAAAATAGGAAAACATATTAGAATCTTTCATGTTTCTCAGTTATATTCTTTTTGGGTCTATTTTCATTCACTTTTCATGGAGCTTTTAGCCTGTGACTGAACTGAAACCAGCCAATCTCTCTTTCTGGTTCATGTATATTAGCTCAGTGCTGTTAGGTTTGTTTCTCCAAAACAGCAGGGTGCTGGGATTTTTTAAAGGTTTCCACAGAAATTAAGAGGAGAGGGATATAATACCTTCAACTCAAATTTATTTCTTTTAATTCATTTTATATGCACTTGGGGCCTAAATAACTCAAGAGTAATTACTGAAAAGTAGTCTATTGTGTGACTTGCACCCCTTTGTGAGCAACTATTGCCTTAACTCCAGATGCAGAGTATTTTGTAACACGACTACATTCCATATTCCCTTTGTGGAGCATAGAGACAAGCAGTAGATCCATTTTTCACTTGCACGCCAGAATATCTAACCATATGTGTGCAGTTACCCACATATATAAAGGCCAGCAATCAATTACTACTATTAGAAGTTAGTACAAATTAGGAGACAGACAGAACATCTCACAACTGCCTCTCTAAATAGTAGTGCCCCCTAAGCCTAACCCTATAACAGATTAAAGTTACTCCTGATAACACAATGTAGTCCTTAATATTTTGACTAATAAGTGCCAATCTCTGGAAATGTGGTCTTGAATAACAATGGCAATGACAACCAAGAAATTTTAAGCATTTATTCAAGTTGCTGGTCTCTGTCCAAGTAGTTACGACTCATAGTGTGGCTTGAAAACTTTAATAGACACAGTTGTTTGAACAGAGTTTACTTTGTGTGGAGCAAACAAGGCATCTCACACAGAAAAAAAATCCATCAGCTGCACAATATATGGTCATTTTTTGTTATAGGTCTCCGGGGCCTGTGTGAAATCCAAATGAATGTGCAAGTGTTATCAGAATGAAAGGACAGAAATGAGGAAAATCTGGAACCAGCTAGCCACATTTCACTGAGCTAGATAACTACATCTTTGCTCTCCTCATTTTTCCTCTCCATTACAAGCATCTGGAAAAAAAAAATGAATAAGGTGTGTGGGGAGAGGAGTCATGTCTGAAACTTTCTTTCCTTGCTTCAGTAAACTGGAAATCTGAAGATCTCTAACAGCTGAGTTTTTTTCCTTCTCAGTTCAAAAAAAAAGGGGGCAGGGCTTTTTTCCTCATTAGCACAAAGGTTTATTTATTTTTTTTTCATATAGAGACTAACACTTCTTTCTCTTAGAAATTTTCATTAAACAGAAAACATTTGTTAGGAAACTAGATTTTAGACAATATCATCAAATCAGTAGTATTCCTGGGATATTTTGTGTTTAGATTTTCCATGTACTCATTAAGAAAATGTAATTCTGAATCTATATTGCATTGTGTAATGTAGATGGACACACATCTGGCTGAACACACACATACACTGTAACGTAGTTCTGGAATTATATTTTCTTAAGGAAACCATTCAAATACATACAAAAGGTATCAGTATTATACAACCTACCACTCAAAAAATAGCAAATCACAGAACTAGCATTGTCCATGAAACCTTAATTCATCCCCCTTTGGGAATATACATCATGAGGTGGTATGAGATGGTATGACTGCACCACCTCGTATTTTTGCAGGGGACCTTGACTCATTCTTCTCATTCTCCTTACCTTCTTCACTCACTATGTAATGGCATGAAGTTATGTACTAAGTATAGGATTCTTACTTTCCTTTTGGGCATTATATCCAGCCTATCCCCAAGTAACTCAATTATTCCCAAACACAACTGAATAGATCTACCTGACACCTGTGGGAGATTAGTTTCTATTATTATTGATATTAAAAATAATAATACAATCTACAAGCTAGAAATAAATGAGAAAATAACGCTAAAATGTTCTGCTTAGAAGAGTTTGACAACTGGAGATCCTAGTTTGACACATCTAGAACCACATGTTTCAGAATAATTGATGCTTTAGAGATCTTCATCTATTCAAATTCAGCCATGATTAGTATTAGTTGTATCTGTTAGTAGTCAGCATTCCTGTAAAACTGTAAAAGTATCCAATGTTAAGCACTGTATAAAGAAGGAAGTCACAGTTAGAGGCCAAGAACAGAAATGTAGGTTTAAATATTGTTTGCTTAGTCACAAAAGAAGTCTACGTAGAACTGTAATCAGAAAGTAAAATTGCACGGCATTGCACCTCTTGAGCCAGAAAGCTGTTTGTCTTTCCTGCAACTCCCCAGCTCTTTGTCCTTACATGCTTATAAGACAAGGTCCTTCAGAGCATTTTCTTTAACAAACATCCTTCAAGCAAGTGTGTACCCTGTCTGATGCACTAAATAAAACAGTGATTCCGAAGCAAAAATTAAAAGAAAAACAACAAAAACCCAAAAACAAACAAAAAAACCTCCAAACAACTTACATACTTGTTTAAATAAAGAGTAGAGGTGATAGTGTTCTTAAAATGAAAGATAGAGATACTCTGTAACTAAACATGGTCCATCATACCATACCAATTTTGGGAAAAAAAAAAATGTATACTGCTACAGAGGCATGTTTCAACTGTAGACATATTTTCCACAATATTCTGAAATTGGGATATTTTTGAACACCAGAACCAAACTTTCTATTTGAAAATTTGCAACTTTGTAATAGAGACAAGCAACTGATTTCTAGTCAGCCATGTTACATACAGGCTGTCATCATTAATGTGTGGAAAGAGACTGAACTAGTTACATAGATAAACTTAAGGATGATATTAGGTTCCATTTCAGACCTTCTATTCATGATGTTAAAATTCTTTATCTCCCTCCCATGTCCCACAGATTACAATCAATAATACTATCGTATGAAATTATATTGGTTAGTGATGTGGCAAATCCACAGTACCAACTTTGCTCATTAAGCCAAACAGGTAACCAAGCATTACAGTAAATAATTATTTTCTAGGTAGATGTTATACACATTTTACAAGGGCATCGCAGAACAAAGGATTATGTCCTTTCAGCAAGACTAAGCTAGGATCAAACTTTTGGAGGAAAATATCCCATCTCTCTCATAGACTGATAGAACCATAGAATCAGTTAGGTTGAAAAAGACCTTCAAGTTCATATAGTTCAACTGTAAACCTAACACTGCCAAGTCCATCACTAAACCATGTCCCTAAGCATCACCACTCTCATTCTGTCCAACCACTCATCTGTGGGTTGTTCTTGAAATCTTCTTCTGTCTGCAGTTTTTGCAACAGCACAAGCCAGTGCCTCAAACGGAACCAGGGCTCCAGTTCTCTCCCCAACTACTCTTCTGGTGAAAAGAAAGATATTTGGACATGCTTGCCATCTCCTATGTGCTGAATTTAGTATCCATTTAGAGAAAAGACATATATCTCTTGCTGATGTGTGTAGACAAGGTTCACTTCGAGTATGTTTACATTACACTGTTCAGTTTAAAGAAAAAAAGGTCATCAGTGTCTCACTGTGTAATTGATGTTTCCCTTTTCTAAGCACTAACATCTTAGGACTTTATAGGTCAACTTCCTATTGAATAAGAATTAAAAAATCATGGACAGTCTAGGGATATTCTAGCTTACATATTTACTTCCATATATACACGAACACTGAAAGAGTAAAGGCTGAATTGTATACAGGTACTGTATATTTCTTCTTTCAGAGTTGTTTGTCCAACACCAAAGGCTGGTTGACAGCAAGTAACTTTGTCTGAAAACTTTAGGGCATCAGAGCAACATAAGGTAAATGCCTTTTTTTTGCTCCTTTGAGTCCCTCTAATACAGTATTGTGCTTCATAGATTTCTACTCAAGACTGAACATTTGCTCAAACACAAAAATAACTTGGCAGACTATGTATAATAGCACCATCTAGTGATTTCCTGCAAGAACCATGTGTTATTCCAGCACTGGTATTATAAATTTAAAAATATTTGAGACAGAAGCACTTTGAAATACTGAAATAGTGATGCTATTCTGTATAAACTATTGTATATCTTGAATTATTTGTGAATTGTTTCAAAAAGAATTATTCTTAAAATAATGTGTTCTTTCCATGATTCATGAAGAAGCTCACAGGAGATGCAGAAGTTCTTGGAAGAGGATTGAAAGTACTAGAAAGAAGGTTTTTGCATTAGTAAGAAATTCACCGATGTTTAACACTTTGAAGGGCAGATACTGCTTTTTAATCTCTTACTTGAAAATGTACCATTATTATTTAAATTAATCCCTTGCAGCAAAAAAAAAAAAAGACTATGATTTCATTAAAAAAAATATACATGGTTTAAGAGAAATTTGGCTTGCTTCTGATTGAAAAAGTATTTGCAATACCAGATATTCTACGAATGTAAAAAACTGGTAGGAATGTACACAACACAAAGTTCCCAGGTTGGCAAATATTACTAGGCATAAACTTCCCCCTTCAAAAACCACAATTTTTTTTTTAATATATTGCAATCCTAAGTATTGAAATATCTTACCTATTCCTTGAGCATTTTTTTGTTTGGTTCTGGGTTTTTTTTTTTGGCTATACATGACTAAATTTGAATGTGGCTTTATGGACATAAATACTTCAGATGCACCAAAACTTGAGCATACATAGAACACACAGAATTTAAGTTTCAAAAGAAAGGTTTATGTCAATGAACACAAAGTTTAGATAGGCTCTAAGTCGTTAATCTCCCCTGATGAAGCCAATGGAAAATCTTCATTAACCAAAATAAGTTTTAAAAAATGTGCATATATATGTGGGTATGCATGTGTATACATACCCTACATATGCATACATGTAATTATTTCCACATGTATGCATATATGTGTAGATCGACCTTAAAGGAAAACAGGCCTTCTGAAAATGCTATGATGATCATTATACAATGGGTTCCTTCGCTCCTCCAAAGTTATGCATATATCACAATGTGCTAAAAAGCATAAAAAGTAATAAAGATTATCCTTTTTTAAAATGGAAATGTCTAAACTCTGCTTCTCCTTGACAGCAGTTCTATCCCTCAGCAGAGATAAATCTATCTGTAGAAGTGGCAGGCAGCTATTTAAGGCCAGTGGATGGGGCCAGAGCCATGGTAAGTATAGGATTGTAGCTGTCACATCCCCAGTCACAGCATTCCTGTGCTGAGGACTCAGCAAGGCTGTCATCAGTTTGACTTTTTGTCTCTTTGTCTCTGTTTGGCATCTCCCTGCACATAGATTTTACTTATTCCCCCTGCATTTGTGCATTATTTTAAGTGCTTGGGTTTGGGTTTTTTTTTCAACTTAAAGTTTTGGATCCATAGATTTACTAGCAATGCCTTGAGGTAAGTGGTAAGAGACAGAACCTGAGCTGGATAACTGGTGATTTAAAGCTCATATAATGATTTTTCTTCCCTAACTGGATAACCTGTTTTTAATAAGACCTAAGACATAGTTACATCATGCCATCAAGCCAGGACAAAGTTGCTCTAAGCTGAAATTTCCTTCAGTGTACCATAGTGTTATGAAGGGATCTGTGCTCCATCTGTAAGAAGCAAAACAAAATCTGTACCACGCTAATTTGCATACCTGCTAATCCCAGACCAACACAGCACTGACTTTGCTGCACTACATGCAATCAGGAAGCTTACCTGGGCCCTGACACTTCAACATTATGTGCACCATGATCTGGCTGGGACTGTGAGCTTATAGTGAAATCTTCCTCACTTGGATATCACCCAGTTATTTTCTTTTCTTTGAGGAAAGAAAAATCATCATCACTATTGCTATTCCCATTTCTTTTGTGACACCCACAAGAGCAGATTTAGCCTGGCTGCTGGCCAGTGGTGGCTGTATGATGCCAGTGTAGCTCTTCACCCTACAGCTGAGCACCACAGGGACAGGATGTGTGCCAGGGCAGTGACTGCTCATGCTGCAGTACCCATAGAGGGTTATAAGAGCTATGTGGGCACTAAGAGCAATAGAAGATCTAAAAGACATTAATTCTCCACCGTGACCATAAGACTCAGCACTTCAGCACTGCAGACAAGTGTGAGCTGTATGGAAAGAAACGTGGGATTCTGCCCTGTGCAGGCACATGGCCTTTTATTTTTCTCCTCCAGGTAACTTACCTTCTCCTACTTCCTTTGGGAATATTAATGTATGTTAATCTATGGTATAGACCGTACCAAGTACATTTTAGTGCTCTAGAGTATACAGCAATCTTAAATGTGGATCTGCATTTTTCGACTATTTTTTCTTCACTCACATTCTGTTGTCATCTACGTTTTCTACGCTTTGTTTTCACAAGTCATTTTCACCTTCCCACATGAGGGATATCTCTGTCAGGGGACATTTATATTGTAAGTAACCTAAACGTTTCAGTTTGTGCTTACTACACTGAAACTGGCAGTAGCCTTAGAGCGATGGGGAAATACGTGCCCCTGCATGGCCTTGAAAATACAGTGTATTGAGCACAGAACTTACAGTCCCTTAAACTCCCCACATACACACTCCTGCCATTCTCTACATTCCCATTCACCTGTAAAACTTAAGCTTCTATTTTGTTCCTCAGAACAAACTTGAAATACAAATGAAGGGCTAGAACAGGGCTGAGATCTGTCTTCACAGGATTAAATGGTGACTTCAAGGAAGAGAATTGCCGTATTTTAAGAGAGGAAAGCAGCAAAAAAGCCACTGAGTCTTGCCACCTGCTTTGATCAGGAAACCAGCTTTAATATGATTATGGTACTACTTTGCATGTTTCCCTTTGAACTGTTTTTTTTTAAAAAAAAAAAAAAAAAGCAAGTCAGGAAAGACCCAAAAGAGACTTGGGTTTGGCAGTAAGGAGGGCTTCTGGGGAAATCCAACAAGTTACCGTGCTTGCTTAATAAAAACGTTTCTTAAGAAAAAGAGAAGTTGCTGTACTCTGGTTGAATACTTCCCCTAAGGACCTTGAAAGAAACCCTGGCAGATGAAGTGTGAATTCATGTGGGAGACTCAGTAGATGACACTCCCCTGCCTGAGTCAATACAAGGGCTCATCTTTGGGTTAGAAGGCATTCCTTCAAGGGGGATGGGTCAAAATCTCTTCTGTTAGATATAGGATTATATATATATATGAAAGCATATATATTGAAGTTACACATGACTAAAACCTAAACCATCTAGGACCCAACTTGCTTGGAGATTACCTTTCTCCTTAAGTCCCACTGTGACCCACTTGCTCCTAACTCTAGCCATGGTGGTTGGAGTGATAGATGCTGTGGGTCCTGTCATGGACCAGAGAAGCAGACAATAGGCTACTGCAATATGAAATTGCCTTGGAGTATGAAGGGAGTCTATTAAAATAATCTTTCTGCTTGTTCAGGAGAAGACAAATGCAGTTTTTTAGCTGCCCTGCTTGAATAACAACTTCTATTTGAAAATATAAAATCATCCTCTTGTTCTACCCAGGAGATGATTATAACGTTTGAATAGATAATTCCTGTATTTACACAGAATTTGTAAATTCTTTTATGATCTGTAGAACCAAAAGTCCACAATAAGTGGTTACTATTAAGGTATACAGAGAAAAATAATACATTTAAATCAGCTAAGTCAGTCCTCATGTCAATAACACTAATTTACACCACAGTTCCTTCATCATGGATTTTCCATATATTTTGCTCTGCTGAACATTTTCTTAATACTTGCTGAAGCACTTAACAATCCAAAAATATAATTCCCATACCTCTATGTTTCTTCCAAATCAGAGTTTGGAAGAAAATTGTTAAGTGAAATGACAAATAATCTGAAGAGGGAAAAGTAAGAAGATCTAGAAAATAAAGAATTGTTGGAATAGATATTAGAATTTTCCATTGCAAATTATCACCACTAACCGGCTGTCTGGGAAACACTCCAACCTGATGTTGGGTTCTCTTTGATAACGTGGTGTTTCTAAGCAACATTTCTAGTCAGCCCATGTGTATGAGTGGTCAGCCACCACTCTGCAACTTCAAAACATAAATTTCTTTTGTTAGATGCAGATCCAATTTGCTGTTTGGTTTTCATATGAAAAATGCAGCAGGCTTTTTAAGATACAGGGTTTTTTTTAAAAAAATGGTACTAAATATTGTAACACATTTCAACACATATAGCAGCATGTCTAATTTATTCAATACTACATTAATGAAACCCTTTTTTTTTTGTTTTTTTTTTTCTTAAGCTAAGCAGATGGGTATTCAGGTAGCATGTGTTAAAGTTGTCAAGAATTTATGTTCTAATTCCTTTCACATAAGCAGCCAAAGGCACTTCTTACATAAGAATGACAGCGATAACAATTAGTTGGTCTCTTCACTCAATATGTTTCCACTTTAATCTCAAGTGAAATATTTTTCAGGATTTGGACCTGTTGAACTAGAATTTCCAAAGTTCAGTCCTTTCAAACCCTGTATGTGAAAAATATGTGAATTCCAGTCCCACAGAGTTGGACTGCCCATCCAGCTCGCATCTCTGCTTTGCACACGTTCAATTGCAAGGCGTATATAATGATTAGGTAATACATAATTTAATTTGGAAACTGTTCCTATCTCACCCCAAAATAATTTTAGTTTGATATGTAGGGTAATATCAGTAATAAATAAAGAACAGGCATGTTCCTGTGAAACAAATGATAACCATTTCTGCAACAGACGGGATCTCTCATGCTGACAGTAGAATTGAATGAGACCTGTTCTTGGCTGATGGACATTGAGCTAGACAGAGTCCTGCAGACTGCTAGCAGGGATGGAGATACAGTGGAGCCACAGGAGATCACTGTGTTCAGTGAAGTTAGACACTATTTTCTGCGGCTGTGCTTGTATCTCAAAGAGGCTGACTTCAGATTGCTGGCAAGGACAGTTGCATTCCACACTCAGGCAGAAAATATTTTAGATTTCTATAAAATCATCCTATCAAAATGAATATATTTTATCAACTCAGATCTGGAATATGTGCATCCTACCAGTGCTAATTATAACAAGACATATGGTGAAACAGCACTTCAGATTGAGACAGTTTGGGGAATTTCTCTACCTATGATTTCTTCTTGACACTGGAATCTTTCTTATGGACATCTGTCAGGATGCAAGTTCCAGCAGGAATGTGGCATACTTAGCTCCTTCTTCTGATCCTTTGCTTCTATATTGACATAAAACCCACAGTAGGTGACAGAAAAGTTGCTTGCACCTGGCTCATGGCTAAAAATAGTCAGCCATTAAACTTTGATGATCCTCCATTTAAATGGAGCACACTTGGATAAAAGATGGCAACTATCCAGAACAAACGGTTATTTCAAGTCTGATTCCAAGGTAGAATAGTAATTGAACTATAGATTAGTTACTGAGAAACAGATCATCTGGTACACCTTATCTAATGACCACCTGAGGTACAGGAAAGTGACTTACAGAAGTTGTTTCCTCTGAGATCACTTCAAAAGAAAGATGGAGGATGTAGACAGGATTAAAAAAAAGTGGTAGATACCCAAAACTGGAGAAATGTCATGGACAACCCAGAAAACTCTGACCCAAGGACAGAAA
This sequence comes from Baryphthengus martii, assembly GCA_013396935.1. NCBI lineage: Eukaryota > Metazoa > Chordata > Aves > Coraciiformes > Momotidae > Baryphthengus > Baryphthengus martii. The sequence continues at coordinate 79,670 of VWZK01019943.1, forward strand.
CCATCCAAGGTAGAGAGGAAACTGAAGCAGGAGGATGAATGTGGAAATGTTTTGTCTGCAAATGTGTACTTCTAATGCTAGCTGAAGTAAGATGTGATGGGATTTGCTACTCATCTCTTCACCTCAACTATCCCATATCTTTGAGAGGAGAAACTGCAAGTTTATGTTGACCATAATGTGAAGTTCTGGGAAAAGATATGCCTGGAAAAACAGGGAAGGAGGTGGTGGGCTGTAGGAGTCTTGCTTTTCTGAAACAATAGTAGATTAAAAAAACATATCAAAGAATTTTGACAGAAAGAGAGGCTAAATCTTACTGAGACATAAAAAAAGCTTAAAACATTTAGATATCTTTTAATATTACCCAAACACAGCAGCTTGGAGTGTACAAAGAGAACTAAGTTTTATCAAGGCTGTGACACACACTGTCCTAGAAAAATTAATTCATCTAGCCTGCAGCTATGTGTTCCTTTCTTAGCACACTGGTCGTCTTGTAATAGTCACGAGAGTAATTCGGTCACGTGCTCTCCCTTTCACAACAGGCAGTCTTCACACAGGGCTGAATTTTTGCTGCTTATGTGGATTAGGCCAAGGTACAATATACAGAGGGACCTTTTTGACTCTCTCTAAAGCCTCCATCAGGGACCCAAGCAGCCTGTGATCTCCTTGAACGCAGCAGGAAAATTATGTAGTGCATCTTTTGGCATTTCATGGCCACATGGAAACATGACCAGACAGATCGGGGTGCAGATGCCATCCCCCGGCTCAGTCTGGCTGCAGGCACTGGGGTGACATTTCACTATAGCATCAGCATACCACTGCTGGCTAAAGTATTTTTCCTCAGTATTCCTTGGGTTCCCTGCATCTTCATGGAGAAAGATAGTCTCCTCTGGAGACATGTCTATCTTTTAGCATTCTGCATAAGCAGAACTCAGGTGACATAGCTAGTAACACAGGAACCTCATTTAAACTCCTGAAGTAAAAAAAAAAAAAAAGGATGTTGATTTAATTATATCCAGTGGGAAACACTACAAACACAATCCCTTGAAAATACAAGTGGAGCTTAAGAAGTAAAACTCATGGAAGAAATTCATCTGTAGAAAATTCATTACAAAGACACAGAAGGAATTCACAGTTAAATGTAGAGCTGAAGGAAGTATTCCCAGCAAACAGCTAATCTATGTAAATTAATCTTTAACTATTTTTTTTTTTTATGCTGGTGCTGAGTTTCATGAGTTGTGATTGCCCACAAATATGTTTGTCACCGAATTTTGTGAAGAGATCTGTGTGACAGGGAGTTCTCATGACTGACCTTGAGAAGAACAGCACAGAGGTCAAACCAAAGGTCCGTTTAGAATAGTGTCTTTAAATACCAATGAAAAGTTGACAGTTAAAGAAAGCATAAGTGCTAGAAAAACAACATGATATTTTGTCTACTATATCATTCTAGCTTCTAGTGCTGCTTAGATAAGAGACTTCATAAGCCAGATGTTGTAACTTTGTGGTTAGTGCTGCTTGACTGATTTTCTGCTTGTGACTTTAACTGGTCACTATATCTGTGGTTCAGACAGTGGGCTCATTTAATTTCCTTCTCTCATGAGCATTTCCATGCTTTCTACCATGCAGGCCACTACACTTAAGTAACTTCTACCTATTACTTCATCTGATTCTCCCCATCTTATAACTAAGCATTGCTCCAGAAAACCTCTGGGAAAGTAATAATGAGAAGATTAATGAATGTATCTTTCAAATTGTGCATGTGCTCTAAAGCTCGATACAAAATCCCATTGCTAACTAAGCAAAAAACAACACTGATTTGAGGCAGATACACACTACTTTCAATGTGATTTTGTTTTGAAAGATGCCAGAAAGTCTCAGTGCACTTGAAAACTCATACAAATGGAGATTGAACATTAGATCCTATATTACTGGATTTTGTTCCCTGATTTAATTAAAGTAATAGTGTTTTCATTACAAATACAAACAGTTGTGAATTTGACAATGACATTTGGAATGATTATTACACAATGTGTATCAAAATATTTTTACCAGTTAACATGCTTAATGAATATTCACAAAAACCCAGTACATAGTCAGAACAGAGTTTAGTATTATAGTACCAGTAGACATTATAATCCCTTCTAACAACCTTCATCATTCTCAGCTTTCCATGATTATGCCACTGAATACTGTGTGAAGAGTAGCAGAATCATTAAAGGTCCAAGAAGTCATTCAAAACTCTTTGGGTGTTTGACAAACTTGTATCTTGTCATTGAGTTTGTAAATATGAAACCAAGAGATCAGTTTTCTGTACCATGAATGGCACCAAAAGTTGAAATTCACCAGATGGATTGAACTCTTAGAAGACTTTCCTTCCCATCTCTGAAAATGGTATGCAAAGGATAAGTAATCCATGTCACAAGTGATTAGTGTGGCAGGACTGCCATTTGTCATTTCTCTTTCTCATTTTCTCCAAAATTTCAGCAGATACCATAGGCTGAAGCCATCCTTACTGGGAGCCTTTTCATTAACTCTACCAGACAACTACTGAAGTGTCAACACAAAGCCGATTTCTGTGTCTGCTTCCTTTGCATGTATATGCCCTAGCGAGTACTTCAACATGGTATTCCAAATACTAGCTCTTTCTATCGGTTCTCGTAGCTCCTTTTAAGCTTTCTTGTTTTAAGACGGACTGCACACCTTGATTATCTGCTCACCTCGGTCTCCACTGTGGCATTTTCCCTCCTCTCTCCAGGACCAGGTAAGATGTAAGCCCTTCAGTGGCTCTTCATAACCTGCTATAGGGAGCTTCTTGAGGAGGCCAGCATGCCAGATAGTCTACCTTCTGCTTTTCCATTCTTCCAGTGAGAAGCCTGAGGGCAAACTCTTCTCTTACTCTCCTACCCCAACCATTTTCCTGCATTTGATTGTTGTGTTTTGCTGTTCTCCCTAATTCGGCTTCAAAAGGTTCATTCCTCCTCCCCTCTTTCCCGTCTTACTCTCCCAGCTCTCAACTTTTGCCAAAATACCTTATGATGTCCCCATAGGGTCTCCTCACCAGTTAACTGACTTCTCCAAAGAACCTCTGCCAAGCCTATGACCCCTACTGCCCCTCTTTTTTCCAGTTATTAGATTCAAACCTTTCTAATCAGTTCCAGTTGAGGTGCAAATGCTCAACCACAGGAAATTACAGTTTGGTTTATTTGGCATCCCTCTGACAAACACTCTACTTCACAGGATTGTACAGGCAGAGTCCTTCCAGGATCAGAACACTTTCTAAAGTCTTGGTTTGATTACCCAAAATATTTCAGAGTGCAGAATCAAATTTTATTCCTGAAACGTTCCTATTCTTTTAGAAGCCAGTTCATACTTTATTTGAATCTTCCACCTCAGTGATCAAGAGATGTGTCCCAAACACCTTGTGAGAGATACTTGGAGCTCCTTACTTGCACAGAATCTATTCGAGCACGAGCATTAGGGCTCTGCACCTTTGGGCTCTTTTTGCAGTGAAAAGGTGATACACACCCTGAAAGTACCTTTACAAACTGCATTGTTTTTCCTGCATGGCTGTTTTCTTTCCCAGTAATAATTCTGTTGCAGGCTTGGCTCTTCAATGTGCTTAGTGTTAAGCACATAAATAGTTTAAGTGATGTGAAAGAAATCGCCTACATGCCTGCACATGTGATTAAATGCTTCGGTGGATCAGGCCAGAATGCCGAACACATTGTTGAATCAAGCAATGAGTGTGTATATAAACAAGATCTTTACAAACTGACACAAACACAGCACTTGCATTTCTCTAAGAATCTCATAACTGAGTTCAGCCATGGCCTAAATGTATTGGCTTTAGTAGCAAAAGGCTAACAATTAATTTAGCCTTACTTGTCTTCTGATGTAAAGACGAAATGCTTAGGTAGAAATCTGTGGTTCTAATTTTACTAGTTAGAGAAATATTTTCACCAGTTGCTATACAATCTTATGTAATGATTTACAGTATTGACAACATGCAAAAACTTTAATAATATTTGGATTATCAAGCCGCTTTATGAAGGATGGTATTTGTGTTATTGGCCACTGGAGCCCAGCTAAGAATATCAGAACGTTATCCTGCCCTGCCCCTGCACGTAATGAACTCTCTTCCAGCCTGTAAAATGTCGGTATTTGTGATTTCCTGGAAGGAAGATAGCAACTAGCTGTGCCTGCTCCCACTGAACACAGTGTCAGAGTTGTCAGTTTGTATCCAATTGCAGTGCCATCCCCTCTGCAGGCATTAGTGCCAAATTAGGGAAGCAACCATTAATTACTTTATTTTATTTTACTGTCATGACTGCACCACTGTAAGTAATGTCCAACTGGTACAGCTTCACTAACAGTCACCCTGTTAGCCACAATTCCATGTACCAGGACAAGTAGCAGTGATGATTTTATAACACCAAAAGTAAACAGGGATTTACACATACTGTTTTGATCTTGATCCTGTTCCCGTTGGTTTAGCAGTTTAATTATTTTTAATGGTTACCACGAAATTTCTCACTTTGCTCCTACTTCTATATTGAAACACATCACAAACCATCTAAAACGGGATTAAACCAGCGCTCTCAAAAGTCTCCCAGCAGAATTGCCAAAGGTTTCATTTCCTACTTTAATCAGTCATTTATGCTGCACTTTGAGAAGACAGAGCTTCCATTGATAGCAATAAATTCACATAACTGGAATTATTTGTGTCGGCTAACAAAACTGATTGAAAAAGTAGAAGTGACTATTTTGTAGATATCTTCAGAAGTATTCAAACTTCTCTAGTGCTCTCCTCCTGACAACAACTGGAGGATCTGTGCATCTCAAACCTGGTAGTGTTAATGAGAATGATCTCTGCAAACATGCTGCATGCAGCTGGGAAAGGGAGAGACTCCGATGCTCTGGCCTATTAGCATTATCCTTTGGTTCTGCCCTCTCCCAACTCAAACACTTTCTAGCTGTTTTGCTGGCAGCTTTAGCAGCATTAATGCATTCCAAACTAGAAAAGTTTCTGCTTTAATATCTTACAACTAGCTCAATATGTACTGACCTCAAACCCAGGATAGTAGTAATTTGATATTGCAGCTCATTACTGTTACTCCCAGCAAGTTTCCCCTTGAAAGTGCCTGATGCTTCCCCCTCCCTCTCACACACACCCTCCTACCCTCCATTCAGAATTTGTTTTTAATTGTTCAGGAGAGAAAATTCAGACTGTGAGCCAACAATATATTTCCAGGGGGTACAAGATATTAATAGAGCTACATCATGGCTCCATATATTGTAATAAACTGTGCTGTAATTTGTTTACCCACCGTAGACAGTAACTAACATTCAGATAAATGGAGTTGGCGCCTGCAAGATTTATGATATACTTCTGTGCTTAGCAATGTTTAATCAGGGAGTTAAAATATTACAGTGTAAAATCCTTTACAAGCATGCACAAACAGAGAACTACCATTAGAGGCTTGGCAGACATACTCGGTGTCAAATAGTACCTCCAGACACTCTCAAAACACAAAGAGGAATATTCAAAGCAGCTACTAACTGACTAGCATTATTTGAGAACCACGTCAGAGCTCATTTTTTTAGGGGGACTTGCTTTTGAAGTGACAGAATGATAGGCAGGGACAAGTGGGCTTGTCTGCAGAGCCCATCAAGCTGAAAGAAGTTGGGGCGGGTGGATAGCGTGGAGATGGGGGGGAAGGGAGGTGAATTTTGGTCAAAAAGGTGGTAGATGCCTGTCACAGAGCTTAGTGTGTTTGGATAAGACAGGCTAGCATGTGGGGGGATCAGCATGAAGCATCACACCTGGAGGAAAAGACAACTAGCTCCAGCCTCAGTGCCATAAGCCTGGCTCCACAAAGTCTAGCCAACATCTGGAATGGATATCAAGAGACACAGTGCAGCCCTGACTGGCGCTCTACTCTACCTTTGTACTTTTCACTGCAAATTGAAAAGCAAAACAGACATCAAGGATATATTTATATAACTGTCTTCAAGCTGCATTTTCTACTCCCATCTGCTGCACATGATAAGTTTCAAGTGTTTTCTAATAAAAAAAGGATTCTTTTTCTTTTTTTCCTCCTTGTTCAGTATACAGACTGACCTTTTTTTTCTATTCACAGTTTTAAAGGAACAGTAAATCCTTTACAGCCAGAGGAAGTGTCAGCACTGTAAGACTTTCTGCTATTGACATTATTTATCCACCCTGGCTATTGAGCCAATTGTGACAGGGTGTGAGTTTGTGTGCATGCAGATGCCTGTATCTGCCTGAGTGTGAAAATGAGCTTGCTCGTGTGCATTTGTATGTGCACATGTGGTTTGGAGAGGAACATTCCTGGGAGTTTTTCACTTTATTTTCACATCATATTGTTGTTGCTCAAAGGGGGAGAGCAGCCCTGTATGTACAAACAGGAGACCCTGTGGTAAACCACTCTCCAGGAGGGATATGCCGAAGGAATGCAGCCATGATATCAGAAAGGCTCTGGTTTTTCTCTGTGCTTTCCAGCTACATAGCTGATGAGACCAGATCAGTCTTCTAGTCAGATTGATTAATTGTGAGGAAAATAACCAGAATGAGAAATAGTTACATCTGAGTGTGAAACTTCACCTTCTGTCCATCAGGCACCAAACCAGGCCTGGCCATACACGGGTTTTGGCAAAGATGTAAGGAGCATGGGCTGATGCACTCCTCGGCAAAAGCCACCTAGATTCAGCTGTATCAAAATATATTCTGGAGTACGTGGACAATAACATGTATGAGTAACCATGAGAAAGTACAATTATCTGATGGAGTCAACTTCAAGCCCTGAGAGATAGTAGGAATCAGAGATATTCATCCAGCCCTAAGAAATATCTCCTCTTCAGTACAGAGCAAAATATCTCCTCTTTACTATGGAGAAGTGAGCCTGATCCCTACTTACCTCAAGTATTGGTATAAATTAGGGATAGCTACATTTGACGGAGTTATACTGGTATAAAACTGTTCAGAAAACTGCTTTTAGAGTCCATCAGTGAAAAGTTGCACCGGTACTTATAACAGAAATAACAATACAGAAATATCAGTACTATTGAAACTGTCTGGAACACTAAAACTATTAATTTTCTATTACTTGTTGCTCTCAGGAGAAAGAATAATAGTACCGTGAACAGGAGATTGGGATGTACAACCTATTGTCCTGTTGTGACTGCACAAATTCACCTTATAAACCTAAAGAATTACTAACATCTCTGTCTATGTATTTGTAAAATACATCTAATTCAACCGTTACAGGAAGAACATGAGGCTTAAATAGTGGCTTTAATTAAGATAATCCTGAATTTTGTTTTGGAAATGTATTGCTGTGTTAGAATTGTTCATTGAAGCAGAAATATTTTTACTTTTCTCCATGGGAAATAGTACCTTTCTTTCATAAGACAGCCTTCAAGGGAAAAGATGTCTTTAGAAAAAGTTTTATATTTGTAATAAAAATATTTTAAAAAATTAAAAATATTGGTTTCACCATTTCCTATATGAAAAATCCCATCATTCCTACTTCACTCTACTTGCAATTTGTTTCAGCTGTTTCAGTGAGAAATCACAGTATAAGAACAAATACTGTATTTGTAGCATAGGAAGAAATTATACACCCTATATTATAAGACCGCATGAATTTCAAAAGACCCAAGAGATGTTCTTAGCTGAAGTCTACTCAAAACTACTATTAAAATGACTGCAATCTGAAAAGTGGATCATTTCATAATATCTATTGAAAATCATTCTGTGTTAGCTAATGAAACATATTTGCCCTCTTTCATAATATACAGACAAATAAAAATATGTGGTTTAATCTGCTGTTGTGTTATCAGCATCAATTATTTTTTAGGTAGTTTGGGGTTTTTGTGTTGTAGGGTTCTTTTTTTCAATTAAAAGCCTATAAATTCATTGAATCTCTCAAGTTTTATTCAGAAAAAAAGAGACTGAATGAAGTGAAACTCACAGTGTCCACAAAGCTGGTGAGAAATCACAAAAAGAAGATGACTTTTCTTTGACTGAAACCATACTCTGCATGAATTAGGCAAACTTCACAGGGGGAAAAAAAAAAAAAAAGCTTTCTCTCCTAATTCTGAAATTATGGTTTTCCTTTGAAACCTAACTGGCAAACTTTAGACATCTTCCCAATGTAATTCTGAAGCCATGATCCCAAGTGAAGATATCACAGCAAAAGTAGTGTATGAAAAAAGGTTTGCACATGCTATTAATATGGAAACTCTGTAGAAAGAAACTATAGGTCGCTGTTTGGGCATTAAAAAAAAAAAAAAAAAAGGAAGTACTTTGTCCTTTCCATATCTAGATCATTTCACAGCAGTTCTTGAAATGTGTTTTGCCATGCATATCCATTCAAAATAAAAGATCTATGAGTTTGCTTTCCGGAGAGTAAGACATTTCTTGTTGTCTTTGAACAGAAGGGATCATAGATCAAAGGAAAAGCAGCCAGGTGGATCGGGGAAACACCAGCATTTCCTGACTGCCCCCTTACTTGTTTACAGATAAACACAAGATAGCTGTAAAAGCAGTCCTCTAATGTGTTTGCAAGAGTAAGAAGGAAATAGGATTGAATGACTCTGACCAATAGCAATACATTTTTAAGTTTTACAATTCTTGAGTTTATTTAATAATAAATGTTTCTATAGTGACTTAGAACATGTCCAATATTACGTATCCATCACATACTTGTATTTGTATTGTCTCATTTGTTATATTCAGATGGAATTTGTTCTCTACGGAAGGTCTAAAGAAGCCAGAAAATCATCTGTATGTAGTTTGTAGTGAAAGGGATGATCTGCAGCAGACCATGCCACCAGGTTGTCTCACTTTACATAGAAAGTAATGAAATTAGCACTCTGTAGAGTTAGACATCTCGTGCTGAAAGGCACTGTCTGCAAATTCAGTGTCGAGATTACATTAAACCCCTAAAATATGCTGAGTGAGGTTCAGTTTCTGATCTTGTTCCTCCCTCACATTTCATGTGATATATTTCTCAAACAGGGAACCAGCTCATTCTCTCTGTTTACCGGTATCTGCCTGATAAAGTAGAACTGAAAACACTGTGTTGTACTGGAACATGTAGAAGTTCGGAGTTCAAAACAATCGCTTGCTACAAAAATAAAGGAAGGCCTTTCCTATGAAATCTATGAACTCGAAACAGGGATACAGAACTAGCCGTTGCCAATAACTTTAACTTCATTTATCTATATTTGGCAAAAATTGCGCTGCAGCTGGAGATGAAGTGCTGAGCTAAATAACTGCAGCGACGTGAGCTCCAAAACAGCAATTACTAAGCTGTGCTGTCTTGTGTAAGATTTTACTTTTATTTATTGTATTTTAAGCAACTCTTTAGCTATGTACAGTACAACAAGGACCGCCTGATCAAATATAGCTGATTGCAAGGTATCTCAGATCCACTGTCAATAAAGTGTATAGCAAGGTAAACATGTCTTTCATGAAAACAGATCGTAAGTTGCATGCATGGTAGCTTTATCATTCTACATACATTTTTATTGTCTATAATTGCAAGGAATAACTCGTTTTAAATCTCAACTTTTTTATTATTATTAGAAAAGCTATTGATAGTTTTTAAATGCTGAAGTGGCACAAAATCCCCTGTTCATGATGGAGTGAAAACCTGCATCTCTAAGGGTTTGGTTATTTAACCTTTCCTCACAGTTATGAGAACAAAAAAAATCCCCAAACAATCACAATCCATATTAATAAAGCTGTTAGAGGAACTGCTTACCAACATTATTTCTGTAATCAAGCCTTTTTAAAAAGGGGTTTTTTTCAACATTTCTTCCTGGTAGACATCACTGTTCTCAAGTGTGAGGTTCAGGTAGCTGTAATTCTGGATGTTTTCCAGTACTATCCAACTCCATATGTGTGTCTACTATTACAGCGAAGCCTCACCAGTGGCCTCTATCTCAAGCACAAAGAAGAGATACAAGAATATTGAACAAGTTTCATCATGCATAAACAACTTCATCTAGGGAAATGTTGACATTTCTGAGAAAGAAAATGAGAAAATGAAGTGACATATGAGTATTCTGCTAGTTGTTCTAGAAAATGGATGCTGATGTCATAAATCTAGCTTGTTCCCAAAAAGTAATGTGACTGAAATAATATCATAGTGCCAAAAAAGCTGACTAATTCCCTGGATTCCAGAGGTGACATAATTTTTCCAAGATGACATAGTATCATTAGTATTATTCAGCCCCTCAGACAGTGGATTTTGACCTCATTTGCCATATTTCTAACTCTCTTTCACTTTATTTCCACAACCAGATATCTTGATACAGAGACTTCCCTTCCAATTTCCTGGTCATTCATTTTAACCAAAATCAACACAACGTCTTAACCATCTCAGTCATTTTTCAGATGTAGACAGCAGCCCTTTGGGACATACCACTTTTCAGCAGCTGGTTCTCAAACATTTAGGGTCAATGAATCATTGCTGTCACTTAATCAAAATTACTCTGCACTCTTATAATCTAACTTCTACTTAAAGGTAAGGAAGAGTGGCTGACACACCAGAAGGCTGGTCTGCCATTCAGCAAGACCTGGATAGGCTGGAGAGTTGGGTGGAGTGGAATCTAATGAAGTTTAATAAGGGCAAGTGTTGGAGTCCTGTGCCTGAGGAGGAATAACCCCACGCAGCTGTACAGGTTAGAGGTTGACCTGCTGGAAAGCAGCTCTGTAGAGAAGGACCTCGGAGTCCTGGTAGACAACAAGTTCATCATGAGCCAGCAGTGTGTTGTTGTAACCAAGAAGTCCAATGGTATCCTGGAGTGTTTTAAGAAGAATGTGACCAGCAGGTCAAGGGAAATTCTCCCCCCATCCCCTCTACTCTACCCTAGTGAGGCCACAGCTGGAGTCTTGTGTCTGTTTCTGGACTCCTCAGTTCAAGCAAGAAAAGGAACGACTGGAGATAGTACATCAGAGGACTACATATATGATTAGAGGACTGAAACTTCTCTCACAAGGAAAGGCTGAGAGACCTGGGTCTGCTTAGCCTGGAGAATGACTGAGACAGTAATCTTATCAATGCTTGTAAATATCTAAAGAGTGAATGTCAAGAGGACGGGGAAAGTCTCTTTTCAGTGATGGCCAGTGATAGGACAATGGGCAATAGGCATAAAATAGAACCCAGGAAGTTCAACCTAAACGTAAGGACAAACTTCTTTACTTTGAGGGTGACAGAGCTCTGGAACAGGCTGGCCAGAGAAGTTGTGGTCTCCTTCTGGAGCCTTTCAAAACCTGCCTGGCCACATTCCTGTGCAACCTGATCTAGGTGAACTCAATGATCCCCAGAGGTCCCTTCCAACCCCTACCGTTCTGTGATTCTGCAATTCTGTAATACTGAAAATAATTCTTCATATATTTCCAGATTCCATCTACAGAGCATCTCCCATGACTTCATTGATTGACCAGTAGCCACTGGTGAATACAAAACTACTGATACATTGTACACAGAACTGTGACATTTGATCCTCATCATCTACATCCTGGAAATAACTGTCAGAAGAAGCAGCTACCTAGATAAGAGTAGGTCATATTGCTTTATTTCTCACCTACTTTATCTAAGAAGTAACAACAGATTTTTCTGTGCTTAGGGAGCACAGATCAGACTGCTTATGTTCTGAGATGCTTTTCCATTTATTTCAAGACACTGAAACCTCCTGGGAGAGGTACAAGTAGGAGGCTTGCTTCTTGTCGTCTTGTCTCAATTCTTGAGCGTGCCTCATTTAATAGAATAAATATTAGACCAGCACTACATGTACAATTATGTCTTTTGCTCATATTTTGTGATTCCAGTCTAGATCTTGTGATTCCATTCTCTGCTAAATTGTTTGATTTCTTGTTGGAAAGCAAAGCAAGGCAAAGCAAGTCAAGGAAAGGAATACAAGTCTTGTATGAATCTTCAGAACTTATCCACCTTTCATTACTAGATATAGCCTGTCAAACCTTGACTTCTCTTTTTATTTACCTATACTAAGGGTCACTCTTGCAGTTCCATAGGCACAATGTAGAAATATTTCAATATGTTAACCTACAGCTACATCTCCACCATTTAGTAGCCATTTACATCCCTAGATCAACTCTGTTGTACTGACTGAAAAGCTAAAGCCAAAGTCCTTACACTTTTGTATGGAGTCCTACTGAGCTGGAGTTAATTTTCCCCATGGCAGCCCTCCTAGTGCTGTGCTTTGTATTGAGAGCTAGAAAGGTGCTGGTAACACACCCATGCTGTGGCTGCAGCTGAGCAGGGCTAACACAGCACCAAGGCTATTTTTTCAACATTCCCCCCCACCACAGTGGGGTGGACAAGGTCTGGGGAGTGGACACAACTGGGACAGGTGACCTAAACTGACCAAAGGGATATTCCATACCATTTGATGTCAGCTCAACAATGAAAGCTAGAAAAAGGAGGAGGAGGGTCATTGACATGGGCTGGACATGGCCTACTGATGGGAAGTAGAGAATAAACCTTTGTTTTCATTTTTGTTTCTGTACTTGGCCTTCCTTTGGTTTTCTTTAAACTCTCTTTGTCTTAGCCTACGAGTTCCGTCTTATTTTCTCCCCCTGGTCCATCTGAAAGGAGGAGGGCTGGGGAGGAGTAATAGAGTGGCTTGGTGGGCACCCGGCTTCCAGCCAAGGTCAAACCATCACGACTTTAAACCAAATGCACTGAAGCATTCCAGCACCCTTGCCAAAAGAGAGAGACTGCACTACATATTACTTCCAGAGTAATCTAACTTGTACCAGAGGCTGCTAGAGATTAACTGACTGGGTGTTACTGATGTTGTCACTCTGATATATGGCTCTCTGCTTCTACTTTAATATCTTATGGCCATTGCACATGTTGAATGTTGTTTGGGCTGTGGTGCTTCAGCATAACATGAAGCAGGAGCTATAGTAACATATAATTTACAATGGGGAGTCTATGTTTTACTTTCACATATAGGACACATGTAGAATTCTTCCTTTTAAAGTAAAGCTTCCTTGTCCATTCATCACACACCACTAATCACCACCACTTAGGCATCTTAAAGAAAATGATGTACCATGTATCAGAAAAACTGACAGGGCAAACGACTGAAATTGAACACATCTGTACAAATTGTGAAGAAACTCCAGGATTGTTATACAAACAATAATAATGGTAGCCACATTTCTTTTCTAAAAATGGAATCATTCCCCTACCATTTACAATACTTTATTATTTATGCACCTCCACAAGTCTTCAAACCACTCTTCCTTAGTGATTCTGAGGCCTAGATCATGGTTCTGTAGTTTTGGAAAGATCAAAAGCTAGTAAAGCCCATAACAAAACAAAAGCCCGGCTAACTCCTTGTACTCAGCATGATATTAACACTGAGGAATCTTCTCCTTGCTAACAAGGTTATATTCTGTTTGAGGAAGGTCTACATGTACAGAAATCTCTAGTTGTATTTACTCCTTGCATTGAGATCTACTCTCCATTATCCAGTTCACCACACTTTATATCTTATATTCCATTCTTAGCTATTAAACAGGAAAGACTACAGTGTCAAAACTTATGTTAGTGTGTATGATTACCATGGTAATGGAAGTATTTGGTATCTTCTTCTTCAAATTCTTGATATGTATGGGTTGTTCTCTGTCCGCTGAACTGCTTTCCTCCTCTTGGCTATAGTTTCACCTTTTCTGTTCCCAGTTCTTCTGCAGTAGGCTGAATAAAAGTCTATATCATCCTCACAAATGGTCAAATAAAGACACAAGAAAGCACTAAGACTGCTAAAATACAGGACTTCTAAAGCAGAAAGCATTTCAGCTGAAAGCCAAGGGGTAAGAAAGGCAGCCCATAGTTTGTCCCACTCCTGTCTCAAGGAGACACCCTGCTTTGCCCTCTTAGAGACATGCAGCTTCCCATGGGGCTCTGACATCCCAATTTCCTAGGGTACGTGCAGTGCAGGTAAATTACTGTGGCAGCAGCAAGGTAATTCCCATTTCCACACTCTTCTAATCTGCCTCTACCTCATGTTCATGTCAACTCTTTATGCTGATTTTGAGACAGTAAATCTTTCTTTTTTATGCCAGCTGAGGGCCAGGCACCCCCAGTCTCTGAGCTTATGATTTATCATCTCTGTGAAGCTCATGTCTTTTTTGTTTATACCATAGAACTCAATTTCACCTGTTAAAAGAATTACTTAGCTCCATACACAGTAACATCCTGCATATTTCCACCAAGCACAGTGTATTGCTGCCATTCTTGCATGGTTTTACTTTAAATGACTACTCAAACACAAGACAGTGAGGAACCTCATGTTGACATGCAAAAGAAGAAGCTAAAGTGGTTCTGTGCCTTTTACAAGAATGTACATTGTTGATAGCTTGTAACCTGCAATCATTTAAAATTGAATTGTGGTTTCAGACAAGGAATAACCGAGCAGCTCATATTCTTTGATGGCAAACATTTTCTGAAGGGAAACTATTGTCCTAACCTTTCTAAACAGGAAAAAAACCCATGAAGAACAATTTATGATGCTTGTACTGGACTCAAGGCCCTCAATTTTTATTTGTTTGGCTGGCTTGTTGGTTTTTTTTGTTTGTTGTGGAGATGTTTTCTTTCTTTATAGAGAGTGCAATATTCTTCAAAACAAAGGATATACTGTTATTAGTAGATCTGGCCTGAATATCATTCAACTAACATTAGTTATTAGGTCAGAAATAAAACCTAGCCTGTTATTAAATCCATATTCTACCACAAATATTTTGCTAGTAAGAGAGCACATTTCTTCATATGGCGGACAGGAGCTGAGGAGAGGCAATAGTGAGGAATAATAACAGTGGAATCTCATTTATCCTAAAACATTGCATAAAACTTTGGTTGTAATTTTGCTCTGCCTTATTGAACTGTTTTCCTTTAAATTCCCAAGGGCATCCAGGTGAATCAGGAAAGCATGAGAATGAAGATTAAACAGATTTCCTTTCCTACACTTCCATTCAGGTGAGGGGAAAGGATTCCAAAAAAAGTTGTTTTAACTGCATTTGTTGGAAGGAAAGAAGGAAAATTTGGAGATGGTGCCTTTTCGTTTACAGATTATTAGCAACTTTTACTGTAGAGAATAGTGCAATTATGAGTCTGCCAAAAAAAGCAATATTTGCTAAAAAAAAAAAAAAAAAAAGAGTATTTGATAAAGATTCATTAAAGGAGAAGAAAAATAGAAAGTAAAGAAATTAAGATCTTGGATAATCCAGCATGTTCCACTGAAGCCAACAGAGCCAAGTTGCAATTTTTCTGTTTCCTCTATCTTCATATGTTGCCTAGTAAAGCAGCCATTACTAGCAACCCAACAGGCACTGTGGGCTGATTACATGACAAATCAAGATCAGGTGAAATAATATGCAGCATTTGCCAAAATGCATAATTTCCGTAATCCAGAAATTATTTCTGAATTTCCACTGAAAAAGTAGGATAAAGGTTTAAGAGCTAGATAGTGATAATGCTGCTATCTATCCTCCAGTTTCATACTCTCTTCCACTAAATATAGTTCATCCCAGACACAAGACTGGTCTTGTTTTGTCCTTCATTAAACACAATTTGAACCCAAACCTCTCTACTCCAAAAAGAATGTCCTAGATATTGGACCAGGCATTCAGAATATTCAGCCACTCTTTACTGTTATTTTAATATTCCTTGAGTAGACAAGAAAATAGCCCAGTAGCCTAATGGCTACTGAATGTGTAGGCTACCTTGTCTTCAGGCAGTGTTCTGAACATGACACTAACAACATGACCTGAATGCAGTTCTTGCATTTTTCAAGTCAATGTCTTAACAACAGACTGTCAGTCAACCTAAGCACTAGCTTCCTCAACTATAACTGGTCATTTGTCAATCCAGTGAGTAAATCAGTGTTTAGGCCAGTGGTCAAGCCATTGCTCTAATAAACAAGACAAGTGACTTCTCATATTCCTCCACTGATTAAGTCGCTTATGTAATTGCGACAGTAATGAATTAAGAGCATTTTTACCAGCATATCGTAACCAGATGGCTCATATTTTCTACTATGAGTAAGACACCAGGATTCAGTCTTCATTAGGAGAAAAGGGGGACTGTTTCCCACACTGAATAAATATTCAATCCTCAAGACACACAAAGTGTGGGAGGTGGAAGATGGGTAAAGAGGTAATAATGGAACGTGACCCAGTCTCAGGTCAAATAAACAACAGTGTTAAAAGTGGAATTAAAATCCAACCTCCTGACAGCCAGGACACAGCCTCAGTTACTAGACAGCCTTGCCTGCCCTCATTTCATTTGCTGCTGCTTTTCCTAACTTGTCAGGACACATTTATAAAGCCGCTCCATGTCTTCTGGGTTCCAAGCCCATACATCTATGAAGTGTCTCTGAGCTCTGTCTCTCAGTAGTGGAGACCTTTCTTCCTCTCAATCTGGGACAGGTTTTGAGATGGTTGAGGTGAAATATCTCCCCAGATTGCATAGTAGTTGACTATAAATGTGGCCTGAGGTAATAAAACTAGACTAGGATAAGCGCATTTCAGATGCCTGTAGAGCAGAGAAGCCTCTATGAACCAGCTGCCCTGTTCAGGCACTACACCTGTTTGTCCTACACAGTCATCATGGTAGTTACTGCATGTTGCAAAATCATCAGAAAAGGTACTAAGTACACATTATTTTCATCAGCTTTGCAGACACATTCAAATTCACTTATAGGTTGCTATTACTCTTCAGTTATTAAGAAATTCATCTGTATTTTCACAGAAGTTTGAGTTAACAATGAAACTAAACTCCCACAAAACAGTAACCATCCCTAACAGCTGGCTTTTTTAATGACATCCAAGACAAATAATAGGAAGTGTTTCAGTGATGCTGACCAAAAAGATGTGCCATCTCTTCATGAATAAGAGAAAGGGAAAAGCACTCTACAACTGAGCACACTCACCAGCTGGAAGAGAAGGAGAGGCAGCAGGCAGGTGCAAAATAGCCATTTTGGATCTCTAGTCACTTTTCTCTGTATTCCAAAGAACTGATACCAGAACAACTTTCTGTGAAAAGAGACAAATCTAGATTTAGTGCAAAAGTGACTAGTCAATGAAAAGGGACAGTATCCAAACTCCCGCATTTTTACAGATGAGGGCCCTCTCAGACACACACACACACACACACACACACACACACACACACACGCTGTTTTTCAATATTGTTCCCTGCAATAAAAACTGAGATTGTTTTCTGAACAGGACGCCAGCTGCTTCCTGTTCATGCTACTAATACATAACACTGCCATTGTATCAAATCAAGGGATCCTCACTCTGATCATCAGCCAGCAGAACAAATGCACTATATTAAGAAAATCCTCATAAAAGGCTACAGCTTCGGTTGGTGTAATTCAGCCCAGTCACACTGACTTCAGCAACATTTTACTCCTGCTTTAGGACCTAATCGGTATTGGAATTTATCTTTCACACGATTAGCTAATATGTTGTACAATTTATATGTAGGAAATAAGTTCTATAGGTTATGCACATAGTATGGACCCCGTAGTTAGTCACACTTACTAGTTATGATCCCCCAGGCAGACTGGCAACGGAAACATGCACAAACAGCACAAAGCTGCCTGTAGCATGAGCTGAGTCTTGCTCTCCTTTGCCAAAAAGAAGAATTCTAAGAGCTTCTGCAACTTTTGCTGTGCGCATCTCTTCCCTCCCAAGAGGCGATCTTCCCCAAGAAGCCACTGCCTCATTCCACACAACTCAAATCTGCTGTTACCATGGTTAATATTTCTGACTTGATTGGCACCACTAGTAATTGAACTGCAGTCTCTTGAGTGCAGCAAGCTCTATTCATTAGCTCCTATTGTGTTAGGACACTGCATCAACCCACATTATTTTCTGTGCTAAGTGGGAAAAAATCAGGCATGAATACAAAGTTATGTTGCCATACAAGATCATGCAGTTTCACTCTTGGATTAATTTTATGAAATTAAATAAAATATTGCACATAAATTTTATTTATATCGAGCAGTGCAATATGGGATGAGGTACCTTCATTTTGACTGTGTAATATTATGTATATCTAAAATCTGAAAGAGCTCAGTATCAGTTTCATAAGAAGAGTTGCAGTTTCATCACAATATTAGCCAAATATTAGCAGTCTTCTTTCTACTTCTTTCCACTTTATACAGAGTTATACTTTATACAAAGTTGCTGATTTGAGTCTATATGTTACAGAATGATAAATAGGCAATGAAAAGTCCTATATATACCAGAAGGTTTCCTGTATAAGGGACAAGACAGACAAACTTCATAGTTCAGCTTCCAACTGCTTTTTCAGATCAAGATTTTATATATTATATATCTTTTAGTAGATTTTATAGCTTTCTCTACAGCATATATGTGAATTACAACAATTAGAAATTATTTCATAAATCTTGGAAAATTTTGGATGACAGGTTTAATAGAAGTAGCCAAAATATGAGAAATATTTTGTGTCCTGTTTCCATAAAATCTTCCACAAATTAATGATCTCTGATATCAAGAAGTTGGCCACACCATTGTTCATCCTACTGCCTTTTGACTGTAATAAATATCCTTCTTATTTCATCTTTGAACATTTTTTCATGCTTTCTCTTATTTGCTTTGTTTAGTCTTTTATTTTCTGACAATATTCTTTCCCACGGGCAAAAGGCAAAAAAAAAAAAAAGGAGAATAAGAAAGGAACGTAAGAGAAACACAGGTGCCAAAGGACAAAGTTCTGCTTTTCTCCGTCGTTCTGCCCTGGCATTTTGAAATGGATCTGGGAAGACAAGGAGTTTTCAGAGTTTCAAGAACATGAGTTTGAAAAGGGTGGATGGGAAGGAGAGCAAGATATGCTGTGAGATACTGAGAGGGGATAAACTGCTTCTCATTGTAACTTGCAACTAAGTGAAGTAAGCTGTTCTTTATGCTCGCAGTGCCAAGGTTCTCATCTTTCCACTATTTCCTCTCTGTTGAAAATGCAGTAGTATATTTCCTATTTCTTCTGTTTCAAGCCTCAGATGAGTCCACTGCATTATACAGAGTCCACTGCGTTACACGGAGTGAGGCAAGTCACACAAAAGAGCACACTTCTAGAAGAAATACATGAATGTCGTACATGTGTGTTGTACACAGCAGTGCAAAAGAACAGTACTGTGAGATGTGCTCCCTAAGTCCACGGGGTGGATGGTCCTGCCAGTGGTTCTGACTTGTCTCAACTCTGTCTGAGAGCTGCCAGTGTCTGGCACATCAGAAAAATCTGGTTGTGTCCCATTTTATAGCTTCCTGAGTTCTTTCTGCCCTTCCATAGCCTCACCACCATATGGGATATGTAGAGCTAAGTAGCCCCAAAACTGGTCATCACTGGTGTGTGTTAACTACGCATCCTTTGTTTCACAATTTACAGTCCTCCTCAAGCTCCTGCTGGCACCACTGCTAGCAAGACTCATGTATGAGCAGACTGGTTATTTTCAAGCCCGTCAGCTTTCGTTCTTTTTGTTGGCCAACATGCCTACTACATAAATAATCATGGTTTAAGAATAGAGCTAAGTTCTATTCCTCTGTTTGACACACTGAACTAACTGCAAATATTCTCAGTCCAGCTTTTTAGAGCCGTTTGTAAACAGTACAAAACCCCGAAGTGACTCAGAAAGGACACTCTCATGTAAATATAACGTACATAATTCAAAGTACAATGTTAAATCTATGTAATACACACCCATTTTAACTTCACACTTTGAAGGCAACGACCCTGACCCGAAATATGCTACTGTGTAAATGGTATAAAAATGAGTACATTACAAGATCTTAAAATCATAGTCACATTATAACAATAACAGTGGACTTTAACCTTGACCCCAGTACATACACAGAGATTTTCTAAAGCGCCTAAGGAATGTAGGTGCATAAGCATTACTGAAGGTCAGTGGGATTTCCATGGCTAAATCCCTAAGGCATGTTAGAATCAGTCCTTTGCAATTATTAATTCAAGTACAAAATACAGTTACTCACTTACATATTTTAATGTTCACCTTGGATAGAACAAAAGGCCACATTTGGACGGATCCCGAGTCACACCTGCCTGCATACCTTTCCAGTGAGGCAATGCATGACATTTAAGTCATCCCTAATGGGAGAGAGGGCATCAGAGTATAGCTGTGGCTGTTGATTTTTATTATCTTTGGTTCTATTCTCTTGCTTTCTTCTCTTTATGTTCAACATCTCCCATTCTCAAGCTAATTTTCTCCATGTCTGTTTTGGTATACACAGTGCTTTCCTTCTTGGCCACACACTTGTTTCTCTCTGCAACACTAGGCTGAATTCAGAACGGATTAGTGATTTAGCCGCCTCCCTCTCCAAGCTGTATTTATGACGATGACAGCACTTGAGTTAACTCCTTCTTGTTTTCTGATAGAACAGAAGCAAAATTAAATGTAGTTGTTGACTAGACAGCTACACTAGGGAAGTTTTCAGAGTTAAAGATATGTTTACGATAGCAGAACAGTCAGGAGCAAAAAAGACATAGCTACACAACCTTACACCCCCTATAACTAACACACACACACACACACACCCACCCCATAACTCATTCAGATTTACGCTCCCTTTGATTCCCAAACAAAGAACTGGGATGCTGTCCTGGATTGTCTTGCTGAACCCACCAATCAGCAATGCCTATTTAATTTGAACAGCTCTATTCATTACAGCACAATATCCATTAGTGAGGGAGCAAATTGTTCTTACATCACACAAGGCAATATTTTGCCTGCATTCCTGCAAAGTAATGCTCCTGAGACAAACATCA
This sequence comes from Baryphthengus martii, assembly GCA_013396935.1. Classification (NCBI taxonomy): domain Eukaryota; kingdom Metazoa; phylum Chordata; class Aves; order Coraciiformes; family Momotidae; genus Baryphthengus; species Baryphthengus martii. The sequence goes on from VWZK01019943.1 coordinate 100,537, forward strand.
AGTGCTGGGTCAGAAATCCCAGCAGCAGACTGCTCATGAGGTGTTATCCATGTGAGCCCCTGAGAGACAGAAGACAGGGTTATGGCACAGTGATGCAGATAGGCTCCACAAAAGGATGTTCACCAGTCAGCAGCTGCTTGGACAGAGTGCTCAGTGTTAAGCTTTGGATTCCAGAGGAAGAAAATAGTCACTGTTTCACTACACAAATGTAAGGAACAAATGCAACAGAGTCCAGGTGTACAAATGCTGTTCTCTGCACTGACATTGAACAGGCTTTGAAATTATATTGAGTATTCAAACTAAAGAAATAAAAATCAAAAGTCATTTTGGTAAAATAGGTATTTGGACCCAGACCCCCAAAGATATTAGCCATGGGAGGATCGAAGCCTCAATGTGTGTTCAAGCTCCTTCACCACTGGAAAGCAGTGAGATTTAATTATTTTATGGCTGGAAAATACATACCAGTCCCTATAGGAAACTGTAAGTAGTATTGCAAAAGATTAGCCTTATTTGGTTTTGTTTTCTTTTACACAGAGTAGCATAGCTGCTGAATCATTATTAATAATTGTTTATGTTACAGTAATGCCTTAAGCAACCCTCCAGGACAAACACTAAAAAGGATAAACCCTGAGCAATAGCTCCAGCAGAGCAAGGGGGATTTTGTTTTCCCTAGACCCTGAGCCTCTTGCACCTGCAGTCGATCTGCTCCCCAAATTACACAACTACACCCATTTTGCAGATCCTGAACTCCGCGTGCTAAGCAAATGGTGCTACAATCCTCTAGTCTGGTCCTGAAACCCAGACACCCCTCAGCTCCATAACTCCCCAAGAGGCCTGGCAAGGAAAATAAAACAAGCCTGGCATGTGCTCAGCTATATTAGTCAATCTGAATAATACCCTAGTTTTGGTATCACGCACCATGCAGCTCCCACTCACCTCAGTAGGAGGGAACTGGCCCTGTGCATTGCCCAATTTATCAACATGATACATGAAGTCTGTCTGGAAGATAAACAAGGGGACATATTGCGGTGACATACGAACTCTTTTCAAGTTGTGCATCCTAGGAGATAGATTACATGATGAACATGTGCAGTATGCTTTTCCAGCTCGTACTTCTGAGCTGAACTGTGATGTCCTTCCTGAGGACAAGCTGCATTTTATCCCACAGATAGATAAAGCTGACTTCCCTGTCTTGGAGAACCTTTCAGACTTCAGCTGCTGAGGATTATTGACAAATGCCTAATGAGAAGAAATTTATAACCCTTTGCCTGATGAGGTTTTATTTTGTCTTTCTGTTTGGGGAGAGGTGAAGAAGTACACTTCTATTCAAAGAAATGCAAAGGAAAATGAGCGAGCCCTGAGGTGTAAAACAATCTCTGTCCCTGTCTGCCTCCTACCAAATCTGACTGTAAAGGCTATTTGAATCCACCTCTTTCCATGTTTCCCCTCTAATTCACTGTCGCTTGAAAGAGAAGCAAGAGCAGCCAACATTCTAATTTTTAAAAAGGCATTAGGAGTAATGTTGTGACAAACTACCAGCAATTCAACACCTCCAAACAGAAAATGGCAGAAGTATGCCCATCAAAGCTACAACGACGGAACAGTTTCTGGACTTTCCATCCCCAGTGTAAATTACAACGGTGGGAAATCTCAAGGAGCCTAAAAGACCCATAAAGGCAGCCTCCCTCCTCTCAGTTGAATTGATCTGGGGACCTTTGCACTCCTTCTGCCTTCAAAATACTCCCTCTGTAGCTGATGTTAGTTATTAAATCCGCATATACCCGAACTGCGGTACTGTTGAAAACAGTTTATCTGAAGATAGCAATCTTTTAATAACATCTTTTCAAACTATCTCTTCTCCTTTTGTCACTGATATGTTGTTATATGCCCGAAATTCATTACAAATATTGATGTCACCTGAGTCACCTGGCTGAAGAAGACCAGTTGGCATAGGAATTTTTAAAAGATACATTCACAAAAAAATGTTCCTTTAATAAATACATTAATGTTTCTGTATTAAAGATACTAATATATGGGGAATATACATATAAACCAAAGAGATTAGCACTGGCTATACAATTAAACTGTGTCAAAGTATGAATTAAGTAGAATTAAAATGCTAGGTGCCATAATCCAGACAATTTCCTTCACATCAGTTACTCCAAGGTTCCACTAGGCTTGTACCTGACCTGATCAGTCGCAGTAACAGGCAGAAACCCATATCTTGAAAGTCTCAACTCATATCAACGCTGCCATGAGGCTGCCTACAGCTCCATTGCACCCTGGTGCTCCCCAAGGCTGAGGCATCTCTAAAAAGGACATTTGGGCTGGTGGCTCGGAGTCGCTCAGGTCAACTGGATGCTATCACTAGACACAGAGCATTACAGGCCTGTCCATGTGGAATATCTTTGTGTCCTAAAGCATACATTTCAGCTCCTTGACAGTTCAGCTCCTCAATGGTAGCCACTGGGTTAGCCTCAGGTTGGTACCTGAGGTTGGCTCTACAGGGCTTCAAGGAAAAAGTAAGACAGATTGGTGGTGACACACTGCTCCAGCCTGATGGCTGCTGCTATGCACCTGCATTTATACTGTGCTACAACTATACAAACACAAGCAAACTAGAGATCTTTTTTAGACTAGAGATCTTTTTTGAGCTCTGAAGACAACTGACATGGCCCAGCCTGCATTCATACACACTTAAGGCCCCCCAGAACAGGATGGCCATATCTTAGCTGCCTTTTGGTGGTAGTTTTTCTTTATGTTTTATTCCCATCCATCCTCAGATGAGATAACGTGCTGGTTAAATCCATTACAGGGACCTTGTTAGCAGTTTAAGTGTGAGCAATCACATACCAATACTTGAGCATAAAATCCCAACTCAGATTAGTTTACTAGCATAGATGTAGCTTCTGTGTCCACACCTGCCCAGAGAGAGGTGAACTCAAGATATCCACTTTTGTCCTGGGCTGCCAATTCAAGGCCTCAACTGGGTCTGCTCCACTCAACATCCCAGGAGCAACAACTTGACTCCACTTTATGACCATAAACATGGTGCTTGGCAATCAAACCTGCCTGGCATGGAATGATGTGCCTGGTAAGCCAAGATTCGAAAAGTGTTTTTGACTAGGACTGACGGAGTTGTCATACTTTAAAGTCTGTATCAAAACACTCCAAAAGCAGCAAAAGTAACAGGCTCTCTACATAATGACAATAGACATCAAAGCAGCCTAAAGGATTAATGAAACAGAAGGCACAGTTTTGTTACTTCGATGCTCAGCTTCCCATGCAACCTTTTAATTCAGCCTTCTCAAAATTTTAACACACTCCTTTTGCACAGAGCCACAATACACATGAAAAGGAATATGTGATGCAATTTGGAGACACAATATTATGTTGGAGAATATTTCTCTTACAGATGCAGTCGATGCCGGTTTTGTGTATCTTTCTACCTGCAAGAACAAAATAATTACCAGACTACAGCATTCTGCAGTAATGATCATTAACTGCAGTAGCAATATTGCAGGCTCTAGGGCCTTATTGTAATCTTCCTCATTTCAATGTTAAGCTACTCTAACTTCATTAGCTTCACTGGAGATACTCCATTTTACACCTACATAATTGAGAGCAGAATCAGGCCTCCACTGCTGTGGAAAATACTGTGTAGTGCAGCACTTTTCAAATAAAATGTAATTAACATGAAATTCTAGATCCATATTGCAATTTGCAGAATGATCACTGTGGGTGCAACATGACTTTCAACTCCCTCTCTCATCTTAATTTAGTTAGAAATAGGACTGCGTGTGTAGTATTTTCTCCATAGCAGCAATCAGAGGCATATTTCTTTTCCTTTTCCTATTGTTATTTTTTTCTCTTTATAAATCTTTGTCAACAAAGGATTACTGGCTCACCTGAGAGAGGCAGTTAAAGTCAGATACTCACCCATAATTAGGGAAACTTGGAATCCTTGACAGTGAACACCTGGCTTCTCATTACTACCTGAATTTTATACTTCCAAGTGTTAATCTCTCCTCAGGGTTTGCCTTGGAGTTTCATTCTGGTGTTCAATGAAACCATCAGGTTTTCCAGGCACTGACACCTTTGAAATGTTTTCCACATGGGAACCAATATGAAACATGTGTGATTATTACTGATTTCTCTGCGTTGATTTCTATTATAGTAGCACCCTGGAAAAATAGTACAGACAGCAGTAATAAAATCTTTCATTGAATGACTTTATACGGCAGGAAGAGTTGTGTTTAAAGGGGCTGGTTTGGAGCGGGGGGCTGCATGACAAATGGTGTTATCATGATTATAGCCTGGTTTAAAGGATTCAAAGAACTTCTTGCACATTTTTTAGCCTTGGGAGTAAGTCTTACCAGCATTTCTTTCCTCTTGAAAGCCAGCACTGCAGCCATTCCTCATAACTCTAGATGAAATACATGGGCTATCTGAAAGCTAGAAACAGGTCAAGCATGAACTCCCAGCTAACACTACAAGGCTACAGCTCAGACAGATCATGATATTTTCCTTTACTTCACTAAATGTAGAGTTTTCTTGACTTCCCAACCTTTACTGGCCTCATAAGCAGGAAAATTTTATCATTCTTAAGAGATGAAATGTGTTGAGAACTTTGCACTTTTACTCCAGACACCAGAAAACAGTGGCAAAAGAATGTCTTTGAAGCTTACCTTCTGCAAACCAGGACTTGTTGTCCTGTGGCTGAATAAGAGTTATTTAAAGCACTCCAGACACAAAGCTCTTACTGACTACTGCAAGGCTACAGAAATAATAAGAAATCAAAATAATCTGAAATAATTACAGCAAATCTAAGAGTTCCCATGAAGCTGAAACTCAGAAATGTGAAAACAAGTAGCTTCTAAATAACAGCTTGCTTGGTTTCTGAAGGCACCAGGTGCCATTGAGAAGACAACCAACCAGATTATCTTACCTCCATCAAGTCCAAGCCCTGACGCACTTCACAATTTTTATTTTTCAGTGAATTCAGGAAGACTAGACTTTTAAATTTACTTAAAGAGTAAAAAGAAATATGTAAGACTTGTTTGAGATCTGAAATAGGAAAAAAAATGAAGCAAAACAGTGGGAGATCTTGTGGCTGATCTAAGCCTGAATATCCAAATTAGCAATATTTTGCTGACAAAAGAGAGTTGTGATTGAATCCAAGATGAAAAACACAGGAGATGACAATGGAGAAGTCCCAAATTAACTATTATGAACTTAATGTGTGAAAAGATTAAATGAATGAAAAATGCAAAAGTTAATTAAAATAGCAGAAAATCAAAGGTGTTGATCAAAGTGGTCTTTGTCTTGCAGTTCAGTGATAGAAGCAGAAAACTCATTTGCCTACTGTATTTCCCTTACATGGTTCAACTCAGACTCTGATGTCTGATGTGTCATACATGCTAAAAAAACCTGAGCATCAATAAATTCCAGCAGAATGAGAGAGTTTGTTCTTTATAGATAAATACAGGAAGCTTTGTGTCCCTATTTGCCAGAACTCAGTTTCATTTAAAACCATCCATAATCTAGTTCTCACCACTGCCAGAGGACACCTGACAAATTTTCTCTGTAGAATAAGATTTTCTTTCTTTAGCTACAGGATTATGATTTGAGTTCTAGGCACAGTTCTGGGAGAAACTGATGCATATACTTTGAAGGAGGCTGTATAACCTTGCTATCAGAACTGGAATGTAAGCACATTTCCCCAGACCCTTAGTGAGGTCCTAGTTGCATGGCATTTCCCAAATTCCTTGGGGATACCAAATAATTCTTACCAGTCTCCTGGTCACTTGGGGAGCAGCTGCAGAGCACTGGCTCCTACTCAGCAGAGCTCAAGGAAAAAAAAATACTGTATCTTCATAATATATGCTTCAGATTTTTCATAAAATTAAACAAAAAAATACCCCAAAAGACAAAAAAACTCACCCTGTGCCATAGCAACAGTGCACATTAAGTGTACATACATGTAAGTAATGCAAGGGGAAGTTTAACCTAGATGCTTCTTCCCCAGCAGTTTTTTAGCCTCCCTTGACTGTTTCAATTCCTGCATTAACCCCCTTCCCTTCAATTCCCTATGCTCTGTTTTGTCTCTCTGTTTTAATACCTTTCCTGTCTTTGCCTCTGAGTTTATGCAAATATGGGTCATCTAAGGTGATGTTTATAGAACTGAAAATAGAGTAATACAATATTCCTGCTCTAGAGCATTAGACTCAAAGCACAGTGGATCACTACCTACTCCACTGGGAGCATTCTTAGGCACTTAGCTGCACTGTCTGCAATACCTTCAGATCCCACTATTTCTCTCCCATTTACGTGTGTTAGGAATGAGTTGCCTCATAAGGCTATAGGGCAGACTCATGCAAGAGTCCAGCTCTCTGGGACTGGTAATTTGCATCACAGATGTGTGCCCTATCACAAGAATGACATGCTGCCAGCTTCCCAGCATGCAGCCTTCATATATTTGGTTGTATCTGCATATAGTTAGTTGCATCTGCCATTTGATACTTCTGCAAGTTCATATTTCTGCTGACCTCAGCTTCTCTCATTACAGGCACTGTAGTTCTCAGTTTTCTACAAAGAAAAAAATATCATAGAGGAGGTGATGAGCAATGTTGCAGTGGTGCCTCCTGTGATGAGTTGGTGGATCTGTCCCAGTACAACTGACAATTCTGGTCACCAATGAAATTACAAGGGAAAAATGTTGAGCTGCAGAATGTTTCTATCAATTCACCTCAGCTGTTCTCACAAGATGAGTAATCCTGAAGAACTAGTCTTAACAACCATGATTTGGCCAATTTTGGCAGAAGAGATTGACTGATGAACCAGCTTCAACTGTCTGTCTGCCAAGAGAAATGAGGAATATAAAAAACTCAAGAAGGATTTTAGAGACACACACAAAAGCAGTGAGAGGTAAGAGCCACAAAACTCACAGGACAAAGAAACATGTATGTTCATGTGATGAGAAGGACCTGACACGGCTAATGGATCGGCTCAAGATATGGAAACATTGCCTTATTCAGGACACAGCAAGAGAAACACCTGAAAGGATACCAAAGGATCTCCTTCCAGCCTAAATGATGTACCAGAGGAATAAGGAAACGGTAATGTATATAGGATTTATCACATTCATCTTGTGCTAGTAAGTAAGGAACAAAAGGGTTCAGAAAATCTGAACAGAGCCCTCTCAGAAGGCATTAATAAATATATCCGTACATTCCTGAACACTTAAAATGTAAAACAGTGTGCTCACAAGCTTGCCAATAGTGATTTCTAGGAAAACATGTTAAAATTTGGGAATTCTAAAGAGCTGGTGTTTTGTTTAGTGGAGGGAACAAAAACAAATGTTGTTTTGGATGAGCACAAATGTTTCATTCTGTGGTTTTTTTTTTTTCAATCCAGTCAACAACAAAAAAATACTTATTGCTAGCACCACTTGTGAGTCAGGCATACATACAGGAAAACAAAAAAATGTAGATTTATGTTGTCCTCTGATGCACCAGAGAAATGCAAGGCAAAACTATGTTTGACAGGCCAAAAAGAAAGAAAACAGAAGAAAGAATTCTTAGTTTAAAATCTCTCACAGGATCAAAGTGACAGGTAACAAATGACTACAAACCTTAGAAGCTCAGGACTTCCATCTTTAGGTGGGCTAGCGCTTCTATTACAAGCCTCCACTTCAAATATAACTACAGAGAAGAAATTGATTTTCTGTTTTTATGACTTTTTAAAGGCATGTTAATGTTCTACATAACTGAGTATTTGCACAGTACTTTATTATGTGAAATACCATTAATTTCAATGGGAGTTTGTGTAGTATGGTAACGATGTCATTAAGCAGGGCTGTTAAACTCATTGGGCTATATACCATCCTGAATTACACCTGTACGCCTTAGTCCCCCTGATCAGCATGCACTCTCCAACACTTCGGTACCTGAGCCATACAGCTTGCCCCTCATTCCCCTGGCTAGCAGGGGCCAAAGACCAAAGCTCTGCAGCTGCAGCTAATGACTAACAGGTAGGAAGTTTTGAGACACAGCCCATATTATATCCATCTGCACAAGAACAAGGTCTGTCCAAAAGGCACTTACAAACCTTTACTTTACAGTGTAGCTGTGCCATGGGTTGGAATGGCTTCATCTATCACTTTATCCTAAAATGTCACAGGTTTATTCTCACAACACCTTTGTGAAGAAGAAAAAGAGCAACTTAATTGGCCAGAGTGAAAGTGATGCAGCACAGAAGATATGATCAGCACAGAGCACATTCCTCCAGCAACTTGAACCCTGAGCAACATCCTGGCTAGAGGTTGTTTTCCACACCCATTACTGCTGCACCCAGCAGGGACATGTGTATACGACATGCTTTATAGGTGACTATTTCCATTCTAGTCCGTGGATAATTACTTGCATGCTCAAGGATTTGAAAGACTTTGTCCATTTAATGCTTAGGGAATAAATCGCATCTTCAGGAAGAGCTTGAAATACTAGGTGGTGAGTAAGCTGCACCATCTTTGAAGTAGCTCCAGGAAGTACTGTGCTCAGCATTGCTTCTCTGAAGTATTGTCAAATGTCTTTCCTGTGTGTGCCAAGCAGAGGGAAGGAGGCACATTTTCCTTCCTACCCTATCCATGCTGGTTGCCTTGAAGAGAAGAAAGAATTTGATGTACATGGGGAACAAGAGACTGGAATGCAGCCCTGCAGAAGGGGATCTGGTGGTTTTGGTTGGTGATAAACTCAATCTGAGTCAACAATGTGCAGCCAAAAAGGGCCAACTATGTACATGGGGCACATTAAGCACAGTATAGCTAACTAGTCAAAAGAAGTGATTGTCCCACCGTACTCAGCATTGGTGTAGCCTCACGTTGAGTACTCTGTGCAGTTTTGGACTCCACGATATAAGAAGGATATAAAAATTTTAGAGTGTGCCCAAAGGATGGCAACAAAGATGGTGAGAGGACAGTGGGGCATGACTTATGAGGACTGGATGAGGATATTAGGTTTGTTCAGGTTGGAGAAGAGGAGAGTGAGAGGTGACCTCAATGCTACCTACAACCTCCTCAAGATGGGGAGAGAAGAGGGAGGTGCTGATCTCTTCTACCTAGTGTCCAGTGATAAGACATGAGGGACTGGCTTTAAGCTGCATCAGGGAAAGTTCAGACTAGATGTTAGGAAAAGGTTCTTCCCTGAGAGGGTAGTCAAGCACTGGAGCAAGCTCTTCAAGGAACTGGTCACAGCCTTAAGCCTGCTGAATGTTCAAGGAATGTTTGGACAACGCTCCTAGATACCTGATTTAACCTTTAGGTTGCCCTGTGTGGAGTCAAGAGTTGAACTCAATGATCCTTGCGGGTTTCTTCCAACTCAGGATATTTCATAATTCTGAAAATACAGCCCTATTCTCAGCTTTCCACTTGATCTAGAGGCAGTGTGGCAGAATGGATCACGAACCAGAAAGTGCCTTGTATGAAGGAAGCTCTCACTCTCCATCATGGCTTGCAGCCTAAATCATCTCTTTGACTTTAACCTCTATCCATTGCTCTCTTTCTGAGTAACAGGCTTTTCTTTAGAGTGGTTTCTTCCTGTCCTATTGAAATCAATGAGAGTTTTGTTAATAACTTCAGCAGAAGCAAGATCAAGTTCTTTATTTTTCTTCCTTTTTTTTTTTCTTGTTGTTGTTATCTAATTTGGATTGCAGTTGCACTGATTGACAACTCCGCTACAACTGCATCGAATTGCTGCCCAAATCAGTAATCTACTTTGGTGTCTTAATTAACTAGAGTCAAATTTGAATTGAATTGCTTTTCTTGGAGATCTTTTAGGGTGCCTGTCAATCTAAAGGTAAAGACTTTCATAAAATTGCTGCTGCTTTTTATTTTGTACAATTGCTTTAGATAAAGATATTTTTCTTCATCTCTTACCTCTCAGTACTTACATTTTCTTATTTCATATTCCCTTCTATTTCCTTTTTTTTCCATTTTAATATATTCTTTTCTCCCTCTTATTTTTTAATTAGCCTTCTATTTGAATTTAATTATTTTCTTCTCTTTCAGCTGACTCCTGTCTTACACAGCACACTATCTCACCACCCCCTTCAATAAAGCACTGTCTCTCAGCTTCACCTGCTTCTTTTAAGTCTCAACTTTCTAATTTATTTTTTGCATTTGTAATCTCTCCCCCCAATAATTCTTTTTTAACTCATGAATTTCCCTTCCAGCCACAGGGCCTAGGTTTCTCCCTTTTTGCTTCCTTTACATCAATGCAATGCTGTAGGTCTGAAGTGAGCAGCACCAGATCCGTAGCCTTTCAGTACAGAGAAGAATCAGACCCATGAAGCAAACCCAGTAAAGAAAACTGGGATGTTTTTCTGGGCAAGACTGGGATGTTTCCCTTTGAACAGACTGAAAAACAACTGTTCAAATTATGACTTTCCAAATCCATCTGGGTATGTTCCTGCCCTAGGTGATCATGCTCCAGCAGGGGAGTTGGACTTGATGATCTCCAAAGGTCCCTTCCAATCTCTACCATTCTATGAATAGTTTTTCATATTCCTGAGCTCAGGAATGGTGGAAGAGCACTAAAACAAGGAGTTAATAAATATTCCTGGTCTTTAGCCATTCTTTACCAAAATTTCTCTTCCCACTCCCCTTCTTCCTATAAAATTCATGTATGCTATCTGTCCTGTGTACAGATTCTGATCCTGGTTTTACTGCTTTGACACTGACTTCACTGCACTAATTTTTGTTTCATTTCTCTAGAGCCATCCAAGCTTAAGCAAGAGCAGATTCAGGCTTTCTGTTGGGCTGGGATATTTTTTTTCCTTTACCTTTTAAATTCGATGCCCCAGCTGATCTTAAACAGCTGGCTTTTTTTCATTTCAGGAGCAGTTTAAGTCTGCACTCTCCAACAACACACAGCAGTTATCAGTTAATGAGATGACTTGTACCCTTGTCCACACTTGCATCACTAGGGCTGCTTAAATGAGCTGATGTGCTGCAACTGAGGATTAAACCATCTCTTTCAATCCTGTATGCACTGCAGCACAAGCTACTCACTCCAGCAACCACAGAAGTGATTGCAGTCCTAGGAAAGTCAAGATGAGCAGAAACTCTTGTGTGTCAAAGGTAAAGCAACTTCAGCAGTAAAAAATGAAAACAGGAACACATCCTCTGTCTACTGTTCAGAACCTGCTGAAATCCCTTACCTGTTTTTTCCAAATGTCCATTGTTTTGCATATTTTCACATCTTTTTTTCATCTACTCACCCATGCTTCATTTTTGAAAGGTTCGCTGTGGACGTGCCAGGACACTCCAACATTCATATCTACAGACTTCACCATTCCAAAGCCATGCACAGACAATATAGGAAACATGTTCTAGAAAAACAAGAAAAATCCTAGCGTTAGAGTATGATCTTTGGGGCTTCATACTTTCAGGGTGAGGTAACAACTTTGGTAGCTTGAAGCTTGAAGAAGAGCTATTTTTATAATAATGCTATATTTGCTGGCACCACAAGGAAATCACAGACGTTGGAATATAGTTAAAATACAAATGACTACCTGGTCATTTAAACTGGTGAGTTGAAGATAATTAAATAATTAGATATACCTTTTGGTTATTATTGATTACAGAAAACACCACAAGCTATTTTAGCCCTACGGGTAACTAGGTTCAGACATACTCTCTTCTTTCTACGCAGACTATATAAACAAAGACACCTTAAGGATGGATTGAAAACTAGGATCCATTTAGCAGTGGAAAGATATACTGTGCTCAGAGAAACTAAATTAGTTGCTCCATTTCCATGGTACAGAGGTAAAATTGATAACATTTCTTCATATGTGGAGGCAGCATTTTCACTGAGGTGATTATATTTGTGAAAAAAAAAATTTAAAAAAAAAAAAAGAAGAAAAAAACAAACCCAAAAGCCTCAGTTTTGGAATATTTTTTGGTGTTATTCACTATTACTCCCTTCTCTGCAAAAGTGCTGATTTTGGCTTCTTTGACTTATTACAGTAGAAAGCTAAGACTCCACTCTTATAAGTAGCTTTGTGTTGTACCAAGACTCTACAAGATTCCAATGCAGATCTAGGCACCGTGCAGACACCTACCAATGGATAAATCCATATATCCACTCAACTCTGAAAGGTATTGGTATCAATGCAAATTGAATATATTATTCTACCACTCTCGTTTGATGGCAACTGAGGTCCATGAATTAATCAGTTGTGTGCAGCACCACAACAGTACTGAAGGGACACAACAGCCCTGCCCTGGCAACTTCATGAACTACTTTCCCATCCCTTCCATGTTATGCTTGTGTGAGCTCTACAAGTAGGTAGCAAATCTTCAGGCTTAGAAAGGATTCAAAACAAATCCACACCAAAACAAAACCCCCATTGTATACTTTCTGATTAATTTTTGAGTGCACCTGAAGCAATTACAAGAATAGTAATGATATTCTTCATAGACCCTGTCCCTTAATGTGCACCATAATTAGAGGAAACTTGGATCCCAACAGACACAGTGTCTAAAGACTCGAGGGATTTGGGGGGCTGAAAGGGAAGGCGGTAAGGCAATTAAACATAGCCAAGGCACCTCTGCCTATCCTTCTCAGCGCAGACCAATGCAAATACGCAGTCTGAAAATTAACACGGCTAGGAAGGAAATATCCCACGGGGAGAATCAATACCCAGCAAAGGATAATGGGAACCCTGTGCAAGCAGCTGTGACTGCCCTCTGAACATTAGCACCTGTCCACGACAGTAATCAATGCTGGTCAATGGGCAGCTCTCCTTACAGCTTAATTCATGCAATGATCGTTAGCTGGAATCAGCACAGTGGCACTCCATGCTGACAAATTATATCCCTTTATTCCTCAATGCAGACAAACAATGACTTCCCCAAATAACAGGCACTATTCTTTTTAATCTTTCCTACCTCCCTTCTGCCTTGGTCTTTTTGCAGTATATATGGAGAATCCATAGAATCCACAGCTAGAAATTATGTTTCAGTTCCATTTCAGAATGTGTTCTGCCACAGAGTTAAGGCATGACAGGCACTTTGATTCAGGCATAGCAAGGAATTTGGGCTTAACCGTTGCTGTTGATATCATGTTTTTCTTGTGCTTTATGATTGTTATTAAAGAACCTTATTTATCATCCTTTCAAGGACAGTGGAAGAGCAAAACTGGAGATGCTCAGAGCAGGTTGGAATTTGAGTTATTCACAGGACAGAGAAATTTTATAGGCAGTGACCTTTATGCCTGTCTATAGCTGTCTGAATTGTATCACTGAAGAAAATTCTTGTCACAGCCTTTGTGCATGTCTCCATACAGTCACACTGTAATACAGAAAAAAGGAGAAACAATGGGTATAAGCAGAGTCATGATTTTTCCATGGAGTCTACAGGGCAGAAGAAGTAATTAGTCTGATGTAGTCAGTTGTAGGTCCTGAGAATATTTCTTTCACTCAGAAAGACCTTCTTGGTTTTGGTGCAAGTAATATCAAACAATATCAAAGTCTGCAGATTTGTTTTAGAAATTTAAAGCATGTCATTTTGACCCATGGCTGTATGACTCCTGATAGTCTCCAAACTCTGTTGTGCTTCAGTATCCCAAGATACCATGAAATACATGCATGAAGCTGAAGTCTGAAGAGATCGAAGTCTCACCCCTCTAAATGCCATGTGACTACTCACATGCTTAAAATTAAAAGTGTGCTTCGTTAGGCTGGGTTCTGTGAATCTGCTCTAAATGCTAAAAGCCAGAAAAATGTCTCCAGAAGTTTGCAGAAAGTCATAGTAGCCACCAAAAATTACTCTGAATCTTGCAGTTCCAAGTCCCATGCTCTCAACATAATAACATCGAGTTTCCCACCAGAGTACCCGGTAGCTTCAGCAAACACAGAAATGTATATTGAGTTGACTGAGATGCCAGCAAGGGCTCTGAAAGGTAGACAGCTGAGCAGTGTACTGGAAAATGACCAGATATTTTTAAACTGGCATGATGCAGTTCACTACATTCTGAACTGATGCCAAAAGTTCAGGGGCATTGTGAGCACATCTTACATAAGCGACATAAGTTTCTGCCATCTAATCCTGGTACTGAGCACAGCTGAGTGAAGAACAAGGAGCAGAGGGCAAAGGATATCCTAGTGTGTTCTTTCAAACTTGACACAGATTTCCATTTTGTCACATTCTTAGCATGTGTGTTTATTTTCCTTGAATATTCAAGCATTTGGAGCTTTACAGTTGCCAGAGCTTATGAAAAGTGTATTATTTAGCTCAAAGAGTTCCCAGATGTGAATTTCAAAATGACACTGCATTGATTAGCTATAGAAGGCAGCCAGTCAAAGAGCAGAAACAACAACATGTGACTTGGCATTCCCCAGCCAGCCAGAAAATAGTCACTCATTTAATTTTTCATGAATTTTCCAAAACGTGGGAATACAGCAAAAGTTAAAGACATGAACAAATGTTTCTGGTTTTTAATCTGCATCTTATGTCTTACCCTATTATCACTGCTGTTTCATCCCCTCCTGTTGAAAAAGGTCTTGAGAAGACCTGTGGGATCATCAGAAAGCAGTGGCCAGGACTTCAAGGTTCCTCCATCACTGAGTTATCCTGTTATGGAGACACCTGGGGCTCTGCCCCACCTCTTGGGGGAAAAAAATGAAATGAGAGTGAAATGCATTTATTTTCTCTTAATGTTATGCATTGTTTGTAATTGATCATTCATCATCACAGCTCACCCCTATGAATGATTCATGAGGGGACAGCTGTTCCCAGGGCCTCAGCTCCTGAGCTGCACATACTACAGGAGACATCCACAAGCTGGATATGCAAGAAGTTGAGCACCTGAGAAGTGTTGAGGCCTCTTCAACTCAGAAATCCATTTTTTTCAAATGAAGGCAAGGCTGTAATAAATTCAAACAGTACAAAGGGAAAAAGAGTGTGTAAGCAGGTTACACATAGAAATAAAAGATGCTTCAAGATATACAATAAGCCAGGCTTTAAGGAGACGTATTATTAGTCTGATCAGCTGGAAACACTGGGATTCAATATCCTGTACTGGATTCTTCCAGTTTCCTCAAAATGCATGCATAAAACACACGAAAATTCATTAAAATGTTGATATATTTTGCAGATATTATTTGGTTTGTGTCCTATTTTTCAAGAAAAGGTCTGTACTTATCCTGCAGGAGCTACAGAGTAAAGCCAGTTTTCAAACCCATTTCTGATTTACTTCTGAGTCTTTTTTTTGTATAGTAAGCTCTATGTCTCACTTTCACGCACAGCATGCATAGCACTTTCTACTGCAGACAGAACGAAACTTCTCTTAATGAGGCTTCCCAGCTTTAAATTAACAGTAATGTAAAAATAATATCCACCCTCTTTCTTTACTATTACCTCAACTGAAGAAGAAAGACATAAGAGAGAATTTAAAAATCTACTTAAAGAGCACAGTCAGTAATATTACAGTAATTATTATTACAAATCAGCTAATTTTTTCAAATACGATGACAACTTTGCCTTAAGAAAATACGAAAAAAAAAGATAAATTACTTCCAGGATTATATTCTACTAGCAATTTTAGGTCTCTAGACCCCAGCAATTGCACTGAAGAAAATGTGCTACTCTTTCAAGCTCCACACACAAAATAAGATTGAGTTGCCAAAATCTGATGCCATTTCTAATAAACAACACAGATGTTTAGAATACAAGAGAAAATGCTACTCAGAAATTGGATTTCAAATTCTTTAAAACCACTTTGATTGAAAAAAGCATCACATACTGACATTTCAAAAAGCAGTTCTTAACTGGAAAACCTCTAAATCTACAGCCCAAGTTTGGAATTCACATATCACTCCTTCCTTTAAGGAGGACTAGTTTACACCAAGGCAGAGTGGGATTTTTTTTTTTTTTAATTATTATTATTATTTTTAACCATACAGCTTTTGTGTTAGATGTTCTTTATCCTGTTTGGATAGTGCTTTCTCTCAGCCTTGTTCTGACCTTTCACTCATCCTACCACAGACTCAGTCTACAAAGTACTCAAGGTTATTTTTACCACAATCATTGTTTATACAGAAGTGGGCAAGGGAAACACAGTTATTTTGTAAATGCAGGAGGGCAATTTAAAATAGAATGAATTTCAGCTGCAGTGCTGGAAATTCTGTCTCTCCATAAGGGACGTACAAACCGCTTATTCTGCAGAGAACAAGGTTACAAGTTGCACATCGTACATACACTAGAATTACATGGTTTGTGGTAGACCTCTCTGGTGCCAGATCCAAACTCTGTTCTCAATCTCTGGAGACAATGAGCTTGTATTGATATAAGGTTGCAGAATATGACTTTAAATCAGTAAGCAGGCACACCAGACAAAACACAACAGGCCTCTGCAGACATATGTCCTTGATCAGATATTACTTGCACATGGAAATGATTTTTAGCTACAGAAGAAAGACTTTTGTTGTCTCCAGAAAGACCAATAATATGTCTAGGCAGCCAAATGTTAAGTAGCTCCCTGGAAGCAGCAGTGGTCACTTTTGCCATAACAGAAGAGAGCCATGGGAGGATTTACCAGGGGGACAGGCAATGTGTCTAGTCACCCCTTTTCCCATTAACAACAAAAATGCAATTCAACCTCCTTACCATATAGTCATGTAGCACCAACACCATCATACCTGCATGCAGCCCAGAGAATGAATTATACAGATCTCTGCTTCACGGAGTTGAATTTAATGATCCTTATAGGTCCCTTCAAACTCAAGATATTCTTTGACTCTAGACATTTCAACTTGCTTGAGATAATTAAGGGACTTCAACATCTCTTCTATGAGGAAAGGCTGAGAGAACTGGGGCTGTTTGGTCTGGAGAAGGCTGAGAGGTGATCTTATTAATGTCTATAAATATCTGAGGAGTGGATGCCAAGTGGAAGGAGTCAGTCTCTTTTCTCTGGTGCCCAGTAATAGGACAAGGAATAACAGCTACAAGCTAGAACATAGGAGGTTCCACCTCAACATGAGGACAAACTTCTTTACTGTGAGGGTGATGGAGCCTGGAACAGGGTGCCCAGAGAGGTTGTGGAATCTCCTTCTCTGGAGACTTTTAAAACCCTCTTGGATGTGTTCCTGTGTGGCCTGCCCCAGGAGATCCTGCTTTGGCAGGGAGGTTGGACTAGGTCATCTCCAGAGGTCCCCTCCAACCCCTAAAATTCTATGACTCTATGATTCTAAGCTAATATTTTCCAGTTACAGAAGTCCAAAAGAAGGAACCACCAGAGCTTATTCATTTAATAAACGAGATGCTATAGGATTATTTCCTTTGATATAAGGCCTCTATTAATTATCTTAGGCTTATATTTCTTTAATGAAGATGACTTTCAATGGTACAGTGAGAGGAGATCGAATTTTTACAGAACAGTAGGATCCTTGAAACTGAAACAAGGGCAAAAAGTACAGTGTGGCTATAATATAATACCTCACCTTTCTCAGTACCCTTTAGATTCCAACTCTGCAGAACAAGATACTATTATCTGTAGGAAGAAAAACAAAGATAGAAAGAGTGGATGGTTGTCTGGAACAAATTATTACTGTTAAAGGTGAGGCATAATAGAGTTCAGAAACCATTAATATTAAACGTGTTGTGTATGCCTGTGCTGGTCACTCTCTGGGAAAATTATATTCTTCTCCAGCAGTTGTTTAAGTTCTATATCCCGTATCCTCAGTACTGAAGATCTGATTCAAGATGAATTCTACCAGATTGAGACATATTAAATTTTAAGTGATTTGACTAATGATTAAATTCTTGCATTGCTTCTTATTATTTAATGTTTCAAGGATTTTTAATGATGAAGATAAATATTTTTTTCTCTAAAAACATTTCTCTTCAAATTTGCATTCATTCTATCTAACAGAGATAGAGATCTAAAAGATCATAGAGGAGCTTCTCAGCAGAGGTGAGGTTAGATCCCTCAATTCACTACCGTGGTCCTACATCACTCTTCCAGAAGTAATAAAAATTTGAGAATCCATAGAACCATAGAATCATAGAATCATTTAGGTCAGAAAGCCCCTTTAAGATCATCAAGTCCAACCATAAACCCAACACTGTCAAGTCACACTAACTGTGTCCCTAAGTCACACATCCACACATCTTTTAAATACCTCCAGTGATGGTGACTCCACCATCTCCTTCAGCAGTCTGTACCAGTGTTTGACAACTCTTAGTGAATAATTTTTTCCTAATATCCAATATAAACCTCCCCTTGCATAGCTTGAGGCCATTTCCTCTCATTCTGTTGATTGTTCCTTGATAGAAGAGACCTACCCCCATCTCACTACAGCCTTCTTTCATGTAGTTGTAGAGAGTGGTTATGGCTTCCCTGAGCCTCCTTTTCTCCAATCCCATTTCCCTCAGCTGCTCTTCATAAGATTTGTGCTCTAGACTCCTCACCAGCTTTATTGCTCCAGTGTTGAACATGCTCCAGCACCTCGATAGTGAATGTGAAGGGCCCAAAACTGGACACAGTATTCAAGGTACAGCCTTACCAGTGCTGAGTACAGAGGAACAACCCCTTCCCTAGTCCTGCTGACCACACTATTTCTGATACAAGCCAAGATGCTCTTGGCCTTCTTGGCCACCTGGGCACACTGCTGGCTCATATCCAGCCAACTACCGATCAGCACTTTCAGGTCCTTTTAGGCTGGGCAGCTTTCCAGTCACTCTTCCCCAAGTCTGTATCAAAATATGGGGTTGTTGTGACCTAAGTGTAGGATCTGGCACTTGGCTTTGTTGAACCTCATACAATTGGTCTCAGCCCATTGATCCAGCCTATCCAGATCTCTCCTGCCTTCAAGCAGATCAACAGTCCTGCTCAGCTTGATCTCATCTGCAAACTTGCTGAGAGTGCATTTTATCCCCTCATCCAGCTTATTGATGAAGATATTAAACAGAACTGGTTCCAATACTAAGTCTTGGGGAACACCACTTGTGACTGGCCACCAACTGGGTTTAACTCCATTTACCACAACTCTTTGGGCCCAGTCAGATGACTACGCAGGCAAAGACTATGACTGTCCAAGCCAAGAGCAGCCAGTTTCTCTGGGAGAATGCTGTGGGAAATGGTGTGAAAAGCTTTACTAAAGTCCAGGTGAACAACATCCATAGCTTTTCCCTCATCCACTAAGCAAGTCACCTTGTCATACAAGGAGATCAGGTTAATCAAGCATGATCAGCCTTTCATAAAACCATGCAGACAGGGTCTGATCAGATGGTTGTCCTGTACATGTCCTGTGATGACATTCAAGATGATCTGCTCTATAAATTTCCCTGGCACTAAGATCAGACTGACAGTCCTGTAGTTCCCTGTAGGATCCTCCTTCTGGTCCTTCTTGTAGGTGGGCATCATATTTGCTAAGTTCCAGTCAACTGGGACCTCCCTGATTAGCCAGGACTGCTGGTAAGTGATTGAAAGTGGTTGGTGAGCACCTATGCTGGTACTTGAGTGGATGTCACCCAGCCCCATAGACTTGTGTGTGCCTAAGTGGTGCAGCAGGTCATCGATCATTTCCCCTTGATTTATGGGGGCTTCATTTTGCTCCATGTTCCTGCCTTCCAGCTCAAGGGGCTAGGTACACAGAGAAAAACTGAGGCAAAGAAGGCATTCGGCCTTTTTCTCATCCTTTGTCACTATGTTTGCTTCATATCCTTAAGTCTGGGGATTCTCCTTAGCCCTCCTTTTGTTATTAATGTACTTATAGAACTATTTTTTATTGGTTTTACTGCCATAGCCAGATTAACTTCTAACTGGGCTTTGGCCCTTCTAGTTTTCTCTCTGCATAACCTCATGACACTCCTGTAGTCCTCCTGAGTCACCTGTACCTTCTTCAAAAGGTCATAACCTCCCTATTGTTTTTTTCCTGAGTCCCAGCTCTCTGTTCATCCAGGTTGGTTTTTCTTCCATGCTGGCTCATCTTTCAGCACACAAGGACATTCTGCTCTTGCGCCTTTAAGATTTCCTCCTTGAAAAATGTTCAGCCTCCCTGGACTTCTTTGCCCTTCAGGAGGCAGGAGGGACTCTGTCAATCAGTCTCCTAAACAGGCCAGAGTCTGCCCTCCGAAAGTCCAAGGTAGCAGTTGTGCTGACCATCCTCCTTACTTCTCTGAGAATCACAAACTCTCTCGTGTCATGATTGCTATGCCTAAGATGGCCTCCAACCATCACATCACCCACAAGTCCTTCTCTGTTCACAAACAAGTCCAGTGGGGTCCCTTCCCCAGCTGACTCACTCACCAGATATGTCAGGAAATTAAAGCAACCAGCCTGGTTGAAGACCCCTATGTCCAGGACTGACCTGATTTCCAGTGTTCTTGGGTCATATACAAGAGATCCTGCAGCTAGTGCCTCAATTAAGAACCGATGAAGAAAAAAAAATACAGTGCATATAATGGACATGAATGGAAATTCTTTGAACTAATTAGCACAGCAGTGTGGTCATAACGACATATGAAATATCTGTGGCCGTTTTTTTCTGGATGCTTAGTAAGCCTTATACCTATGACAAACAAAAAAATTGAAAGGTCATTTTTTCTTAGAGTATCATTCACTACAAGTTCTTCTTTGCAATGCTGTTCCCACAGTGGAGGGTACTTTCTCATCCTTTTTGGACACAGTAAATATTTGAGACAGAACTGATATAATTAATTCAGACAGATGCGTATCTCAGAAGAAAATCCAGCTGCATGAAGACAGGTAAGAAAGGGAATGATTTTGTAGCTGGTGCCATTCACTTCCTAAAATATCGCTTATCTTTGTGAAGAATGTGTGAAGAATTTGTGAAGAATAATTGCAGACTCTTTTTCCATATTAGTGGTAGTCTTCTGTGCATATATTTATTTCCAAACTGTCCACTGCATGTTCAGCCATTTGCAGAGATGTGTATGTAGTGTGGCTCTTTTAAAGACCACTAAAGGAGACATAACCCACTGCCCACGAACATGTTGCCAAGCATTACTACAGGCGACCAAACCTCGCCACTGCAAAGAGATGCTGAAACTACTTCAGATCCACTCTGCCATTATGAATATGCTTTCTAGATAGTAAGTGGCAAAGAAAATTGAAAAGCAGAGGTTCGACTAAATGACTTCCTAAGGTTACTTCAAATCTGAATTCCCCTATGATCCTGTGACAGGCGGCAATGTGGTACAGGAGACAGAAACTGCTCCTACTGCATAAATCTGAGGATTTACTGTCTATTATTACCAAGTTAATGTTATCCTTCTGCCATCTGATGTGAGGTGCTGCATGAACTAACATCCTGATCATGTGAATTGCCGCCTTCTAATATGCTTTTCCACATAAAATACTTTTTTTTTTTATTTATACGCTTATAAATTATACATATACATAGGCCCATGGAACAAAATCTAGTGAGGACAGTGTGAGCTAAAATAAAACCTAAGCAACTCTGACAATTCAGCAATGTCTGTGCACTGCACTACATCTACATCCTTTAAGCGGAAGCCCACACAAGAAGATCGACCATGAAGTACCTTTCCTGGGGCTTTACAGCAACCCAGTCTGTACTGCCAGGAACAGCACAGGTCTCAGCCATGTTCAACAGTTATGCATCACTGATTTGGAGCAATACCAGAACGGGACCCCCCTCTGACAAAAATAGGGCTGACAAAGTTGTGGAAGAAGCCAACGCTTAACAACAGATACAGTGCATGTTGAAAGGGAATGCTGCTTGCAGCATAACTTAAGATAAGATTACACTCATACAGCATTGGTGTTTGCAGGAAGAGAGATGTTACCCCTCCAACACAGGCACACTCACACAGTGTAATGAATCACAGATTAACTGTTATGTTTTTCCTGCGGATTCAAAGGGCTGTTGTACAGTAGAAGGCTGTGGGGGTGGTTGTCCTACTGCTAACAGCACCAAAGAGTTACCTCATTTCACTCGAGAGAAGGAATTCCAACATCATACTAACAGAACTGCTCAAAAAGCCCCTTTTCCCATTTATCCTGGGCTTGCCATCATAAATACAGTCCTCAGATATTACCTAATTCCAATTATTTCAATAAGCAGTCCACTACATGGTGTCAATGACTGAGCACTGAAAATCCACAAATTGATTCAAAGCACGCACTCTGCAATGGCAAGACATGCCCTGACTCCCATTCTGACTCCTACAGGGTGAGGGTCAGGCTCTTAGAGTCTGCACGTGACTGGTAATTTTTAAATGATTACAATGAAAGGAAAGACTGCCTTTTTAATGCCCAAGCACAACAGCTGCAATGTCATCGGGATTGTGTTCTGAGATGCTCCTAGACTGCAGCCCAAATAAGTGTCTTAATGACACTTTGAAAACATGTAAAGCACTTCTTTTATATGCAATGACAATTCTGTCTGGGCACATCATCTATTTCTCCAGCCAGAACAGAATTTGAATGAATGTACCAGATTCTACTCCAATTTGTACAATGTGCAGCTAAGGTAAATGCAACAAATCTACACCATGCATAAGTAAGGGAGGACTTGAACTAAGTTACTTTATTTATGAGAGTGATCTTACAATTAGATAGCGCATTTCCACTCCAGTGGATTTCCAGGTTCTCTGAAAAGTGATGCACTACACAAGGTTCTACTTTATTTGCATGCATCTGCTGTTTAATAATTCTTAACCAACAGCTTCAGAAAGCTCATAGCAACAATAGAAGTTGTTATCAAGGCAACAGAGTTTGGGGAAGCAGACTACAATTGCTTGTGCAGGAATTTGGACAGTATGCAGGCACTTCACCTCTACTGCTGTAACAAATGCCTCTTGAATCATCACAGCTGGTCTTGTTACCGTATAGACAAGAGAGCTTCTCTGGCATAGTTTCCCAAAGGGGACAGTTTGATTCAATCAGAGATAACACCAAATGACGATTCAAAGGTATAATACCAATTCAAAGAACTATCATCTCTTAGTTACAGTAGTTATTATGTATGGTAATTATATTACTAAATATGTTATATATGGTAATTGATATATATGGAAATTTATATGGTGTAAAAAATTATCTGGTGCTGAACAACAAACAAAATATAGACTAGGTTCTTGTCTTTTAAAAAAAGGGTAAACAGAATGAGTTCATTGGGGTGTACAGCATTGTGTACAGAAGGGAACAGCTGAGCCCCTGCAACTTACTACTATTGACATCTCAAAGGAAACAAATGATGACCTAAGTGCAGCGTGAATGAAAATAGTGATGGCTTACAAAACAGTAATAGCTGACTGTGTCAGTGGGAGGTGAATTAGAAACAGACAATTTAACCAATATAAATTCCAGCGATTTTGTCATATTCCCACTTCTCTTGTATTAGAACAGTGTAAGGACAGAAGCATCCCAGAAGCATCTGTTGTATCTTGAGATACTAACTGCTGTGTCTGATAGACATTTGGCTTTTGTGGGTTCTTCTAAAGTGGGTGAGGTGTTATGCAGGAAGATATAAGCCTGTTCACAGCTATTCCAGTCTGAAAGACAAATCACCACTAATTTATAAACCTATGAGAAAAAGAAAAGGAACTGCTTTATTTCAAAACTCTTAGCTTTTTGTAGGTAATGTCTTGCTATATAAAACAAGATAACCTAAAGAATGATACCTGCTTGTCAGTACTCTGCGCCCTGAGAGGTAGCCATTTCTGCATACTAACAGGCTCATTAAAATCTGGAGGCCAGAGAAGTTTATAGCTCTTCCCCATTCTGGCCTTTCACTTGGTTTTACCTAGAAAAGGCAATTGTCCATTTTCTTCTTTCTTTCAGTAACGCTTCCTGTAATTAAAATAAGATTTGGGGAAGTGGGTGCAGGATAGAAGGGAAGAAAGTTACTGTAAAAGTCCTGAGAAACTCTAAGAGGCCTCAGCTGCTCATTAGGCAACATCTACACAACCAGCAGCTTGCAGGTGAGTAAGGGAGATATATCTTAGAGACAAACAACAAATCAAGGGTGACACTCCAGCTTACTTAGTGGAGAAGAGGTCCCTAGGAACTGGCAGCATAGTCCTTGATAGTGAAGCGACTTCAGTGAAAATGTATGGAAACAGCATATGGTTATGTTATCTAACTCCTTATTATACTTTAAAAGACAGAGGTCTGGTAATAGCGTGGGGTTATAAGGCTACTACAGCCCACAGCACATGTGCTTCCCTCTCAGCAAAAACTTCTGTCTCCTTCACACACCTATTAGGCTGTGTCTGTCTGATTGACTACAGCAAGTGACTTTGGCAGGGCAACATGCAGCACTGAGGAGGAAGGACTATAACATATTAATATAAGAATGTAGTTGATTACAACGTAAGCCGCTGAAAGTGAGCTGACTATAGCACAAGACTGGAAGAATGTGGCTGTCTGCAGGGTCCCGCCGGGAGAATGCATCTATCTATACCTACAAGCGTGTGGCTAACTTCAGGCAGCTGTCATCTAATCAGAGTGGTCTGGTGGGGTTGTCACCTATCAAACTATCTCACTCATAGTGATTGTGGGTTTAAATACACCTCCAAAGCTACCTCCCAGCAGCTAACTAGTATTTGTTTCCAGTGAGGGAGGAAAGGATCTCACGGGGTTTGTTTAGAAGTTTCAGCATCTCCACTTTGCCAGAAAGTTTTGTCCTTCTACTGGCAAATGACATTCGGCTTTTGTACTTAAGGGAATGATTCCATTATTAAGAATCTGATCTATTTTTAATAACCCTCTGCTGTATATATAGAAACACCCTGGATGTTATAATCTAAAAAAATCCCTAACAGTAATTTGTTTTGAAACAAATATACTGTCTGGGATTTTTTAAATAGTGGACAGTAATTAAACCAGGTGCCTTTTCTGTGCCTGATGTGTTGTAAGACTGTACTGAAGTGTAGGAGTCTTTTTTGTTTTCTTCTTCCAATATACACAAACAACATTTAAATAATAAAACATCACAAAAAATAGATCTAAATAAATTCTTAATAAAGGACAACCAGTCCTGCAATTGGACCCATCAGGCCCACCCCGCCTGAAAGCCAAAGAGTCCACCTGCTCTGAGCTGGCTGCTATATTTATGTATGTATCAGACTGGGATTTGCCAGTTACTCTCTGCCCTTAGTCAATTGAGCTCAGCACTGCACAATCTTGGAGCGGATGCTTAGGATAACTCTGCACAGGGCTGCAGCCGTCCTCTCCAGCTGGTGCATCATGCCTTCCTGTGCCTAGCTCCCCCTCAGAGTGATGGGCCATTCCAGGCTCCTTGGTGGAGCAACCCACTGCCTTTCAACTTTAACCTTCCCTTTCCAGATCTCCTGCCTTGGAAGCTCCATAGGCAAGCACTAGCTGGCCTCGCCTCTCTTTCTTCAGTACTGGTATTTGAGAGTCCATTTAAGCATCCCAGGTTGGAGCTTTTGATGTCACTTTCCATGTGCATGGATCAAGTAAGCTGAGCTTTCTTCTCTTAAGCTGTATGAGCCATTAGTATGTGAATGTTTTGCTCCTTTCTTCCCCTAAAAAAGTAAGCTTAAAATGTTATTTGCTTTGGATTCTAAGGAGTACAAACTCTACCACATGGCAGACACATGTGAATCCATATGCTAGCATGTCTATAAAGCTGAGAGAGATTAAAGCTGAAGCTTCTATTAAATGTTTTCCCTTTTTTCTTGCATGTAACATTTTTAGACCAAGCTCTAAATGTTCACCGACTCTTGAATATTTTTGAGCCAGCTCTGTTCACTGTGATAAATCATGCTGCCTGTGTGTTGGTTTAGTGACAGATAGTTACCTGAAAACTTTAATGTAAAATGGTTTATGGCCATCTGAGGGGGAAAAAAAAATTGTGATCTTTGCCTGAGTGCTGGAACAGTATGACAAGAGGAAACATACCGTATTCAAGCTTCACAGCACGCCAACTTTCTTTCTTCTTTCTAGAAATGGCCAGAACTGAAAGGAAAATGACTGCTCGCATGTTGTGAAAGTACTTCCAAGTTTGTACAAGCTCCAGTGATAGGTGCAAACACAGACAAAACCCTTCATATGAAACAAAAAGTTTTGCAAAGAAAGCTGAAAAATAGCCTGTGAAAGAAACAGAACTATCATGGTTAGTCCTTCCAACAAAAAGAAACAGACAGTCTCTAGGCTTATGTTCCAGAGGCAGATTTATTGTAGTTTCTAAACCAAATATAGATATTAAAGAATGTTATTCACACTGTAAAAAGACATATCGTATTTAAAGCAATGCAAAGAAACCTTTTCTTCTTCTAGAAATCTCAAATACAAGGTTTGCTTTGTTTCCTTGAAAGTTAGCTACTTTGAATTACCTCACATTACCATAGTGCATGAGCATATAAACAGTTGGCGGACAAGTTACACTGCACGAACTGCTCTGTGGCAGCAGCTTTCATGTATGCTTTCACATGGCCATTAATGCAGAACAGTTGATTCAGCTGATCGCTGATGGCCACCACATTCAACCCTTGAACTAGAGATCCTTCTGGGTTGAGGAAAAAGCTGTCTTCCACTCAGGTGAAGAATGAGAAGGAAACTGTCCGTAGACAGCAGAGAGTCACTACACCTCCCCATGATCTTGACTGAGCAGCAGCAACTTTACTGGACCCATTATCGGACGTCTCAGGTCATGTACCACACCAGCCCTGTGCTAGTGAAAACTCAGAGTTAGGGCATTTAGTTCTTCCCCTGCCAATCCTTTCATCTTAAGTCAGTCCTAAATACCTATGAGTTCTTCATAGAATAGGGGTGCACCCAGTTACAAAGAAATACAAAATTTCATTCCTTTGGAATATAAATCTAAGAGGCAATAGAAAAAAATTTTGTCCCACTGCTGAGTGGAAGTGCGTTAGCTTAATACAACATTTTATAGTTAGGCTAATAAACTGTGGGTTTTTTTCTTGATTAGAAGTACATCACATCATAGTTATACTATCATCATTAATACAACTTGACCACTGTGAATATTTCAGCTCTGGGGTGAATATTTGAGCTCTGGGCTCTGAGTAAGACCTAATAAAGATTTCTTGCAGGGTGGAAAGAAATTCCACTATCTATTTTAATGATCAAAAACAGAAAATCTAGATTTTTATTATTTTTTTTTTCAAAATAATCCAAGGGAATAAACCATCAAGATCCTACTGATTTTCAGTAAGATCTTGACGTTAACTCCCTATAGATGCCTTTGAAATATTAGCGTATTAACCTCAGCCAAGAGTGAAATTCTGCTCAGCAAATCCAGAGTACACCACTAGCGTCAGTTTCAGAGTGGGAAGGATGAAGGGTAATTACAGTCCCAGCTGCCAAATTCACCTCGATCGCCAATAATCTTGATTTGCACTGAAATTAGGAGATGGGGGAGACACAGACACTCTGAAAATCAAGCCACTTCTGATAAATGGTAAAACATGGACACAAGCACTTAATCTGTTTTAAAATCTTCACCTCGATGACTAGGGAAGGTCAGAGAGTAAATCTGTGCAGGGATGTGAATGACACCAAGCCCATCCTGTTCCCCAACAAACAGACCATGTCTCCTCTTTTATTAAAAATATCACAGAGTACCTTGGTCTCTACCCAGATGAGTACTTTTGCATCTTTTATAATTAGATAAGGCTAGCAATGAACTCTGTGTAACTACCATGATTTTATTGATGCAGACTGTTTACATGAAATTACATGTATTTGCAGTACTGTTGTTTATTAAGCTATTATACTATTATACAAATATTCTATATTAAACTATCTAACTGCTATTCTTATATATGTATCTGATAAACTAGTGTATTAAAACAGCCCCTCCATTAGAAAGTGGTTATTTACGATGTAAGAGCAGAGTAGTAATCCACCACCACCTGAAGCTCTCAGGGAATCTCTGGAAGGATAAAAGGAGGCACAGGTCTCTGCAGCTGCAGCACTTCATTTCTGACTCCCAGCCATCTGTAGTTCCAAGAAGGAACCCTCCAGAGGCACTGCTGCTCAACACTTCAAGCAAGTTCTCAGGCCAGCCCCACAGAAGCCACTTCACATTCTTGCTGTTCTAATTTGGAAGAAACTCCATCTTGGAGTGATCAATATAGAAAATAAGGAGGCAAGATACTTAAGGCAAAAAATAGAGCTCTGTTAAGTCACCTACCATTCTTAGCATCAGAAGTCTGTTGGGTCCATTTTCACGTTATGGTACAAAACACAACAATCAAAACAGAAATGGCAGGTGAAATCAAAGACATTTTCTAGAGAGAGAAAATCAATCAGATTTAATGTTCTGCATAGCCTTTTGTCTCAGTGGCCCATTGACAACACTCACCATTTCTCTCAGACTATTCCGCATACTTACCAAAAATTTTTCAATAGAAAACACTCTATTGCTCGCAGGGGCCTGGGAGCAGCTATGAAGCAGGCATGTTGGCTTACAGACAATCACTCAGAAGACTTCATTACAGAGCATCTTATTCTCATAATTGTCATATCTGACCATCTTTTAGAGTAGATTATTTGGAAGAAGTAGGTAAAGATTAATAAATTAAAGAATTAAGTAAACACACCTGGAATTTCTCTGCAGAAAACACACTGTGGTGATCAGTGATGTGGATCTAATCTCTTTCCTTCAGTGGAGCATAAATTCAGCAGTGATTTGGATCTCAATCCAGACTTGAAGGTTAGATATTTAATAGGCCAGGCTAAATCCACAATCTGCAGACATCTGGGATTCAAGCAAGAATATCACTGGGAACAACACTATCTCTTCTTTAAATAACCTTACTCTCTTCATTTTTTTCTGCTTTCCAGTTTCATCCTGCCTCAAAGCCAGTCACCATAGAGAACAGCACACACTACTCGTTACTGACGTTCTTTGCCTTTTATTATTGCTGTTCTGTCTTGCTAGTCCAGAGCTAGCATATTGATTTTAAAAAAATAAATAAATAAAAAGCCAACCTAAATTGCTTTTCCCTGAATCATCTAATTATATTATCTCCTTACAGTAGCCGAGCTAATTGCTCTTACCCTACAATTTTATATTGCGATTTCACTTTTGCTGGCTATTTTCTAACCACATTTCCTATCAGTTTCCCGGAAGAAACACTCCACCACTTAGAGTAATGTTCTCTTCTCTTGAAGGAGAAGCAAAGTACCTTGGAGCTCCTCCAGGGTGAGTTCTAAGGACCTCAAATGCAAAGTTCAATAGCATTATTTCTTATTCTCATGTTTCCATACAGCCAATGGAAATACCCCAGTGGAAACCATACTACTCTTGTACCCCCTCAACAGTCAGGTGAATAATTCTGAAGAGTAGCTACAAAACTCCAATTTCAGACCAGCTGCGAGAGATCTTTTCACTACAGACACTCCTCAAGCTTCTCCGACCACCGGCGTTATCTAATATCCCAACTCAGCCACAACTCATAGATTAGTAGCAGGAATTAATTCAGCTAAATTCAGAAGGAAGGGTCAGGCAAGGAGGGAAAACATACCAAAGGTCATCACAGTGGCCCACTGTAGGCTTAAAATACATAAATATGCACCTTTTCTCCTGAAGTAATCTTTATATAGTGCTGTCACATTTCCTAGCCACAAAGACCACCAGCATTTCTCAAGTGCCCCAAAATTATTGTTATCACATGGAAAACATCTGAGAAAAAAAAATCCTTCTTCATTAGCCAATCTCCAAAATTTTCCCCAACTACGCGCAATATCAAGTACGCTATAATAGGAAATTCCCCTCAGACAGATTTCCGCAATTCCACATGCAGGCATAGTGAAGTCAATACGTGTGACATAAGGATATGTGCGGCCCTCACAGAGTATCATCAGCCTTATTGCTCCCCTTTCAGGTACCTGTTTGAGTCTGGAATTGAAAGCAACCAGCACATCAGTATGAATATGTCTATACTTCCACTGCACATTTTCCTTGGTTTTTGTATATAGAGTAAATATACATATAATTTATGTGTAAAGTTTTCAGATTATTATTTTCAGACTAAATGTTGTTGTTTGTGCAAAAAGGAGGAGGCAATCCATTTTCTTTCTGTATTCTGACTCAATATAGTTGAGTCAGATGCTGATTGCTTTTCTCTGGCAACTAAACGCTTTTTTTCTTTCCAGATTTATATAGCGCTACATTGATTTTAGGATCATAGTAATTTGTCACAGACCACTGTTATTACCAGAATTTAAAGACCAGGCTCAGCAACTGGATCTCATGAGCAACCTGAGGCATACAGGTAAGTTTAGCAAAAAAATAAATAATAGATATATAAATCTAAGGTTAAGAAGATGGAAATTATATTCAATCGCTTCAGAAAAAAAAGAAAAAAAAAAAAGAAAGAAAATATTTGTCATGTTATTTGCAGACAGACATATAGTAAAATCTACCATAAAATCCTGTAGAAATGAAAGGATACATTTTTCAGTTTGCACCTCCTCCTATTACAAATACACCAGGAAACTATTAAAAAAGAGCACCAATACAAAATTCTCAGTTTTCAGCTGGGAAAAATTTTGAGAGCCATCTTGCAGGACAAGAAAAGTGAGGAGGGTGTTTCGATAAAGTTACTGCAATTGTGTAAGCCTTCTGATGCCTGCATGGGTGAAATCAGTCAATTTAACTCAGATACATCTGGCTAATAATTATTCAGAGGAGTTTTCTTTCTACCAACAGAGTGTGCAGGTGTGTGACATCCTGTTCTTATGTGACTAGCCGAGTACAAACACCTCCTATAAAATTCAACCATGGCTGTAGAGATTGTAAATCCAACTACTCAAAAATGGCAATCGCACTTACGAAACTTGAGCAAATAATGCCAGTGGAGTGCTTCATAAAATGTTTCCCTGCTTCATCAGGATAAAGTCTTTCACAAAGTACAAAGAACAGGTGTGCATGTGAGCTAAGTTGTCTCTATTGTTTTATAACAAGCCCTCTCATTTTTTTGTACTTCAGCCCTGTGTCCATTAAATGCAATTTAGCAGGATCATCAGAGCTTGAAAGGGCAGATCAAACAGCACTGAGAATCCCAGCTGTGCAGGCCCCAATTCAGAGTGAACATTAACCTTGGCATTCAGCAATAATTTATTCTACTTGAGATAGAAAGATGGTCTGTTTCTGTCTTGCATGTTGGGCCTATTGTTTTTTTTCCTCCTGAAACAGTCACACATGTATATGTATAAATATATATATATGACAAACTGCAGCAATTTGTATATATCTGTGTATACACATACAGATATGGCACAGAGAATTATCTATCTGTTTTGCAATTAAGTTTAGATGTGCTCAGGGCTTAAGTAATACCTCAGAAGGCCTTCCACTGTAGCAGACTATTCCTATTATTATTATTATTTTACAGGGCCTGGGCTGAAAGAAAGGAAACCTCAGTAAACACAATGACTCCAGAATCTCACATTCATGTCTTTGTGGTACTGCCGCTGAAAGCTGATAGCTGAGGCTGAGGATTGTGCTGAAGGCAGTTCTTTCAGGCCAAAAATGGTGAGCAGTGATTATAGCTTAAAGGTAAATAGTGACAGTGTTGTCTTGGGGTTTTCTGCCTATACCAGAGGTCTCACCACAGTCAGATAGGCCTCCCAGCCATATAACAACCTCTTGCACAAGGAAGAAGACTGCTAGTTGTTTGTGACTCGCTTCTAAAGAGTACAGAGGGCCCAATATGCAGATTTGACCCTCATCATAGGGAGGTCTGTAGTCTACCTGGAGCCCGAATCAGGGATATAACCAGGAAACTCCCCAACCTGGTGCAATCATCAGACTACTACCCACTACTGATCTTCCAGACAGGTGGGAGGGAAGTTACATCTCGTAGCCTGAGGGGAATAAAGAGAGATTTCAAGGCCTTGGGACATGTGGTGAAGGAGTCTGGGGCACAAGTTATATTCTCTTCCCTCCTTCCAGTTGTGGCTGATGACTTGGGAGGAAACGAAAGGATTCAGTCTGTAAACGTCTGGCTCCGAGAGTGGTGCTACAGGCAGGGCTTTGGGTTCTTTGATCATGGCTGGTTTTATAAGACACCAGGCCTGACAGTAAGACATGGGGAAGGTGTATCTCACAGGGGGAAAGAAGTTCTGGGTCAAGAATTAGCAGGGCTCATTCACAGAGCTTTAAGTTAGATTTGAAGGGGGATGGAGTTGTATCTGAGCTTGCACCAGTGGGGCAGTGTTCTAGCATTAGTTCTCTGAAGTGCCTGTACACAAACGCATGCAGTATTGGGGAACAAACAGGATAAAATAGAGATCTGTGTGCGTTCTCAGGACCATGATCTCATTGCAATTACTGAGACATGGTGGGATAGCTCATGTAACTGGAACACTGTCATGGATGGGTATGTCCTTTTTAGGAAAGATAGGCCAGCAAGGCAAGGTGGTGGAGTTGCTCTTTATGTGAGAAAGCAACTGGAATGTATTGAGCTTTCCTTGTGGGGCAATGAAGAGCGAGTTAAGAGCTTGTGGGTAAGGATTAAGGGGAAGACTAGTATGGGAGATGTTGTTATGGGTGTTTACTATAGGTCACCTGATCAGGATGAGGAAACTGATGAGGCCTTCTACAGGCAGCTAGAAGTGGTCTCACAATCACAGGCTCTGGTTGTCATGGGGGACTTCAATTACCCTGACATTTGCTGGGAAAACTACACAACCAGGCAGACACAGTTCAGTAGGTTCCTGCAGTGCATTGTCAATAACTTCTTACTGCAGGTGGTGGTGGAGAAGCTGCCAAGGAGAGGAGTGATGCTGGACCTTGTACTGGTAAACAAAGAG
>VWZK01019945.1:895-13865 GCA_013396935.1 Baryphthengus martii
AAAAAAAAAAAAGGCAAAAAAAGAAAAAGGTATGATTTTAAAGAAACTAGTAATGTTAAGGATCACGTAGAAATTGCACTTGACATTTAAGGACTGTGATACTTCTCGCTGAATTCAATGGTATGGGCTGAGTCAGATGCTGCTGCTGCCTATGCATTTCCATGATTAATGTCTTGTAGATAATAAAATGAGACTCGAGTGCCCACTGAAACTTTGTACAATCAAGGTGATGTGGCTATTGGAGAAATCACAGAATCACAGAATCACAGAATCACAGAATGTTAGGGATTGGAAGGGACCTCAAAGGATCATCAAGTCCAATCCCCCTGCCAGAGCAGGAACCTAAATGACATCACACAGTAAGGTGTCCAGGCAGGTCTTGAATGTCTCCAGAGAAGGAGACTCCACAACCTCCCTGGGCAGCCTGTTCCAGTGCTCTGTCACCCTTACTGTAAAGAAGTTCCTTGTCAAGTGAATGTCAAGTGAAGATATTTACAACACAACTCTGCATATCAATAACTGTATTACATATCAGCTTAGGCAAGAACAATTGTCTCAAAAGACATTTGTGATAAAATAGGAAAGCTCTTCAATACCTCTCAGTAAATTATTCCCTATGGGCCAAAAATACAAGTTTACTATAAAGTAGGGGTACGGTGCTGTTTCACTCCACATTGCAATGAGTTAAACACTAAATTATTTCTTTTGTAAAAGGTGACCAACATCTTGGCTTCTGTGGTCTATCTGAGCGTTTGGCTAAGTTATATTTAGATATTACAAAGCTGGGATGACAGATGCACTACCAGCTTGATCCCTAATTATAAGTAGTCAATAACAAGAAAATACTCATCACGATGTCAGTTTCTAGGTAAAGACAAGTTTATGTTGAATACAATTTCATAAAGTCATTTCCATGAACCATCAATGTTTTTAAAGATTGATGCTTCCATTAAGGGATCTGTCCTTTGTCTCACTAAACACCAGTTTTGTCTTTATAATTATTAACTGTAAATGCAACTAAAGACCTCAGATATTCCTATACAAGTGCAGTTGAGCCACTAGTTGGTACTGACCAGACAAGAGAAAGCAAAGGGAGAGCATAATTATTTATAGATGACTTATATTTAACTTTAAGCCTTTTTTTGGATATTGTCTTCTTATTTGAAATTTTGTATATTAACTAGTACCATAGGATTTGGTGGAAACCAAGACTTGTAAGTACAGAGGGTTTTAATATTGTATACATTCCTGGTATTTTTACTGTTTGTTTTCAATACCTCACTCAACAGGAAGCTGTAAAGATAACAATGGAAACATTTATTTACCTTTTTTTTTCTGTCCCAAGTTTTACTGGAATTTGTACATGTTAGAATGATGGAACTGCAGCTGTGATTGTTTGGACTGTCAAGACTGCCAGTTGCCTCAGACAAATAGCACATTTATACAAGTGGCACACATGCATGTTCAATGAATGTAATAAATCCACAACTGTGCACTGACCAGCATACACATGAAGAGTTCAAGAACATGGTCGGTTAGTGTGCACACTTGCTCAAGACAGATTGACACTTGCATCTCCTAAAATATTTCTTTGCATGGATTTTGTGCAAGAAATATGACCTGTTGCTGCATTAAAAACTTTTTACACTTTGTTCTTATTGTAGAGATATCGTAAGATCTCATTTAAGACAGATGACTTCAGTTCCAGACAGATACACAGGTGACAAATCAAGTCAACATGCTTCAATATGAGTTCTTTCATAAGGTGAATAAAGGACCACTCAGAGAGGAAAAATTCAAGAAATCCTACCTAGAAAGAAATCAAAGCTCTGCCTATCATTGGAAGGACAACAGGGGGACAGAGACAAATTAGCACTGTAATCACAGCAGTCAGCAGATTGTTATTTAAACATCCAAGTAGATGTAATTCCATACGCCTAAAAATAAGACACAAAGCAGCAACAGAAATCTGAAGCAAGTAAATTGATGGAGGATTTTGAAACTTTAAGCAACCTTCGAGCCCTGCACAGTGCTTAGAACACTCTTATGTAAACCACTTTCATTAACTTCAGTTCAAATTTGGAATCAGTTCACAAAAGAAGTAGGAAAACACCAAGCAAGGCATATCTAGGTAGTACATTGAACTCGTGTTAAAGTTACCTTCTGTAAGTCACCCCGTCACCTAAATAGCTTTTCAGGATCCACAAAATGCTTGGTCACAAAACTTTCCATGCTGTGAAATAAATTCCAAGAATGGGACTATTGCAATACAAAGCTAAGGATGAAATTGGTTACACAGTGTCTACTCTTTAAGTCAAACTGATAATTGCATTGATTCTGACAAGAGAGACATGAACACAGCAAGAAAATTCCTGTTATACAAAGGTAGAACAAGTCCCTGTAGGCATTTCAACTTCAAATAAGTAAGTCAATCAGAAGTTGAATAATAGACAAAGAGCCTACAATGGACCTGCAGATAAACCCTGACAGATGTCCCATAAAATCTGATAGACTTCAAGTTATCTAGTCTGGTAAACTTTTAAGATATCTTACAATGGCTTTTGAGGTTAGAAGCCTTTCTCATTCTCAGTATTAGGCTAGCATAAAAAGTACTAGGAAGAACAATTGTATAAGGCCTCCTACAAACATGTAAGAGCAGTCTAATTTCCACAGGTCCTTGATGTTTATTGGAGAGAAAAAACTTGAAGGACAATTTAGCAATTTAGGAGGTTCATGCAGGGCATTGGTGACAGCTTCTTTACCCAAGGAAACTTTGATAGAAAAAAACAATGAAAGAATGACCTGATACTTAAAAACACAGAGGGTCTCCTTGGGAATGTGAAGGCAGAAAGCAAGCTTGGCTGCTGTGACCATGAGATGGTGAAGTTCATGATGCAGAGGAGGGAATGAACAATGCGAAAGGCAAGATCCCAACCCTGGATTGCAGGAGAGGAGACTTCAGCCTCTTCAAAGATGTGTTTAGAAGGATACCACAGGAGGAAACCATGGAGGGAAGAGGAGCCTAGGAAACCTGATTAACAGTCAAGGATCATCTACTCTAAGCTCAAGAGCAGTCCATCCCAATGAACAGGTAGTCAGGCAAAAATATCAGGAGGCCTATGTGGAAGAACAAGAAGCTCCATACCAAAACTGGTCACAAAAAGGAATCATTCAGAAGGTGGAAGTGGGGGGCAGATAAGCAGGGGAGAAATACAATGACAGTGTCTGAGCATGCAGGGATGACATTAGGAAAGCCAAAGCCCAATTGGAATTGAATCTGCTGAGGGACACAAAAGGTAAAAAGAAGGGCTTCACATCGGTGATAAAACAAAAGCTAAGGAAAAAATGGACCCACTGATGAACAGGGCAGAGGACCTGGTGACACAGGACATGGCAAAATGTCTCATGCAAGACTGGCCTTCCTGAATCCCAAGTCTCAGAAAGCAGAGAAAACAGCTGGAGCAAAAAAGACTTACCCTGGTGAAAGAGGATCAGATCAAAGAAACCTTGAGCAAACTGAATAGACATAAGTGTCTGGGTCCTGATAGGATGAAACCACAAGTGCTGAGGAACCTGGCAGGCATCTTTACAGAGCCTCTCAATAACCTTTTAACAATCACGATGATGAAGGAAGTGCCTGAGGACTGGAGGAATGCAAATGTGACTCCTTCTCTTAAAAAATGGCCAACAATACGCCCTCTGGACAGGAAGGCCAATGGCATCCTGGGATGCATTAGGAACGTGGCCAGCAGGTCAAGGGAGGTTCTTCTCCCCTTCTACTCTGTGCTGGTGAACCCCCACCTGGAGTACTCTATCCAGTTCTGGACACCCCAGTTCAAGAAGGACTGGAGAGAGTCCAGCACCGAGCCACTAAGCTTATTAAGGGAGTGGAGCATCTCCCTTCTGAGGAGAGGCTGAGGGAGCTGGGTCTCTTTAGCTTGCAGAAGAGGAGACTGAGAGGTGACGTCATTAATGTTTATAAATATGTAAAGAGCCAGTGTCAGGAGGATGGAGCCAGACTCTTCTCACTGACATCCAGTGATAGGACAAGGGGCAATGAATGCAAACAGGAGCATAGGACGTTACATGTAAACACAAGGAAACACTTCTTTCACAGTGAGGGTGACAGAGCACTGGAACAGGCTGTCCAGGGAGGTTGTGAGTCTCCTTCTCTGGAAGCATTCAAAACCCGCCTAGATACGTTCCTGTGTGACCTACTCTAGGTGATCCTGCTCTGGCAGGGGCGTTGGACTCAATGATTTTTCGATGACCCTTCTAGCCCCTAACATTCTGTGATTCGGTGATTCTTTGATTCTGTGATTCTGTAATTCTGTGAAAAGAGATCTAGGAGACTACAGGTCAGTCTTACTTCTATCCCTGAAAAGGTGGTGGAACAGCTAGTTCTGAGAACTGTTTCCAAGTACATGAAGGAAGAGAAGGTGTAGTCAGCATGGATTCATCAAGGGGAAGTCTTGCTTGACCAATCTGGTAATCTTCTATGATGAAATGACTGGCTTAGTAGTGGAGGGAGGAGCAGTGGATGTTGTCTCCTCTGACTTCACTAAGGTTTTTTGAAATTGCCTCCCTATAGAAAGACAACATCCCCATGGAGAGGTTGATGAAGTATGGGCTGGATGAGCAGTGAAGGAGACTGGAAACTGTCTGAATGGTCAGGCCCAGAAGCTGATGATCACTGGCACAAAGTCTAGTTGAAGGTGAATAACTAACAGCGCACCCCAGCAGTCACTACTGGGTCCATTCCTGCTCAACATCTTCATTAAAGCTCTGGATGATGGGGCCCAATGTACCCACAGCGAGTTGCCTTATGATACTAAACTGGGAGGAATAGGTGGTACACCAGGGGTTCATGCTGCCACCAAGTTGGACCTTGACAGACTGGAGAAATGATCTGACAGGAACGTTGTGACGTTTAACAAGGGGAAGTGTAAAATTCTTCCTCTGGGAAGGAACAAGCCCATGCATTAGTATCTACTGTGGGCCAGTAGGCTGCAAGTCAACTTTGCAGAAAAGGCGTGGGAGTTCTGGTGGACACCAAGTAAAACACAGACCAGCACTGGGCTCTGGTGACAAAGAACTCTAACGGTGGCCTGGGCTGCAGGATGTGTGTTCTCATCAGGTCTAGGGAGGTTGTTCAGCATTGATGAGGCCTCATGGAAAGTACTGTGCCCAATCCTGGGCGCCTTAGTACAAGAGTGAGATGGAGCTACTTGAGACAGTGCAGTGAAAGGCCAAACAGATGATGAAGGAGGTGGAGCATCTCTCTTATTAGGAAATGTTGAGAGAGCTGGGACTGTTTAGCCTAGAGAAGAGAAGGCTTGGAGTGGATAGTATCAATTTGTGAAATTGAAGATGTAACCAGGCTCTTTCTGGAGGTGCCCCATGACAGGACAAGGGGCAATGAACACAAACTGAAGAACAAGATTCTGTATGACTATTAGGAAACACATTTCTACTGGGAGGGTGACTGAGAACTGGCACAGGTTGCCCAGAGAGATGATGGAGTCTCCATCCTTTGAGACTTCAAGAGACACCTGGATCGATCAATGATAGATCCATCTAGTCCAACTTCATTGCTCAGCTCCAGCAGGTTGGACCAAAAGAGCTCCAAAAGGCCCTTCTAATTCTAGCCCTTTTGTGATTCTGTGATTATGCACACGTGAGCTTACAAAATGGGATTCTGTGGAAGGTAAGACAAAGAAGATAGGTAGAAATATATTTATTCTGCTGAAAGTAGAAGGCGTCCCTGGGGGGAGTGGGAAGGTGTCCATTGATATTTTTTCTAAGTATCACTTGTGTATATTACTATTTCCAGGACAGTCATGTACTTGCATAATGACACTCTACATGGGTTTTGGTGCTCATCTCCAAGCTCAAGGGTGGATATGTGGCCATCTAGGCTGATCACAAAATTAATATGTGGGAGATTTGAACGTCACAAAACACTTTACTGTGAGTGTGACTGACACACTGGCACTTCNGGGAGTTCTGGTGGACACCAAGTAAAACACAGACCAGCACTGGGCTCTGGTGACAAAGAACTCTAACGGTGGCCTGGGCTGCAGGATGTGTGTTCTCATCAGGTCTAGGGAGGTTGTTCAGCATTGATGAGGCCT
Source organism: Baryphthengus martii (assembly GCA_013396935.1). Classification (NCBI taxonomy): domain Eukaryota; kingdom Metazoa; phylum Chordata; class Aves; order Coraciiformes; family Momotidae; genus Baryphthengus; species Baryphthengus martii. The sequence continues at coordinate 7,030 of VWZK01019945.1, forward strand.
CATGGAAAGTACTGTGCCCAATCCTGGGCGCCTTAGTACAAGAGTGAGATGGAGCTACTTGAGACAGTGCAGTGAAAGGCCAAACAGATGATGAAGGAGGTGGAGCATCTCTCTTATTAGGAAATGTTGAGAGAGCTGGGACTGTTTAGCCTAGAGAAGAGAAGGCTTGGAGTGGATAGTATCAATTTGTGAAATTGAAGATGTAACCAGGCTCTTTCTGGAGGTGCCCCATGACAGGACAAGGGGCAATGAACACAAACTGAAGAACAAGATTCTGTATGACTATTAGGAAACACATTTCTACTGGGAGGGTGACTGAGAACTGGCACAGGTTGCCCAGAGAGATGATGGAGTCTCCATCCTTTGAGACTTCAAGAGACACCTGGATCGATCAATGATAGATCCATCTAGTCCAACTTCATTGCTCAGCTCAAGCAGGTTGGACCAAAAGAGCTCCAAAAGGCCCTTCTAATTCTAGCCCTTTTGTGATTCTGTGATTATGCACACGTGAGCTTACAAAATGGGATTCTGTGGAAGGTAAGACAAAGAAGATAGGTAGAAATATATTTATTCTGCTGAAAGTAGAAGGCGTCCCTGGGGGGAGTGGGAAGGTGTCCATTGATATTTTTTCTAAGTATCACTTGTGTATATTACTATTTCCAGGACAGTCATGTACTTGCATAATGACACTCTACATGGGTTTTGGTGCTCATCTCCAAGCTCAAGGGTGGATATGTGGCCATCTAGGCTGATCACAAAATTAATATGTGGGAGATTTGAACGTCACAAAACACTTTACTGTGAGTGTGACTGACACACTGGCACTTCCAAAACACATCACATTTGAAAATTATCTTATCTCTACAAGGTGGTGCTTTTTGAAAGGGATTCTACTTACCAGTGGCTAAATCAGAAATGCTGAGCTGGTAAATAAAGCAAAGCAGCAGGCAAAGAAAACAAAACCAAAAACAAGCAAATGAAAAAAACAAACCAGGAAGCAAAAAAAAAGCTTTTAAAGATTTAGGTGACTGGAGGTAAAATCTAAAACCTTTCAGCTGATGGCTAACAGCTGCAATGATGTAAAGATAAGTCTCTTCTGACTTTGTTACCATATCTATGTATAAGTGAAACAACAGAAGCTTTGTTAAACTGTCTGATGGTGTAGGAGATTGAAGATCGTGCAAGCAACAGGGCATTCTGATGACTTTTTGCCACGCTAGGAAAAAAACACCTTTCTCTGAAGTTGGAAATAAAGCCATTTCAGCACAGAAAAATAGCAGAATAGGGAAAAGGGACTTTTTGTCCTTCTGGTGACATAGATTCTCCTATATGAACTTGCTTCTTACAAACATTTTAGGTGCTATGGCCAGAATGAGCTCCTAAAGGCTGACAGCAGCAATATATCATAGTAGATGGTCTGCTTTAAACAATTTCATCCTTGCTTACAAAAGTGCTTTCATAAGCTACTTAATATGATGAGCTATGCTTTGTGTTTCTTCTTATCCTTTAAGGATATGATACAGAATGTCAAAGACACCCTGCCACTGTCCATATGTGTTCTCCGAACAAAATTTCATCTTTCTGTAACATCGACCTGATGCATAAAAACATTAAATTCACCTAGATGAGGCAGCCTGAAAATTTCACTTGAAGTAACAATGGCTAGTTCAGAATGGTCTAGCCTTCTCAAACTGCAATATAATTTTCAAAATTTTAGCCAAGGGAAGAAAATATGATAGTTATCAGTGCTATAGTGTTTCATAAATTCAGACTACAATAGACAACCATCTGCACACTGCTCTCTTTTCCCTTATCCTGTTAAAAGGTAATTTGCTATAGTGAGAGCAAATGCAGTGCATGGTACAAAAAATATACCGCCCACATAACAGTCCTTGAAATGAAGAAGTAAAATGAGATATAAAAGTACTGAGGTATTTGGTACTGCAAACAGAGTTGAAGCACTTTCCAGGGTGAAAAGCAAGATTCCTAACTACAAACAAAAATACCTACTACCAAGAAAATAACTACACGTCCCGAAAAGGAGATTATGCTTAGTGTTCCAGGCCCACTCTCCAATAAGTGTAATTTTTCAGTGTATACAATATTCTCATATGTCTTCCAATTATCCTTCTGCCTCTTGACTGTGCATTAATAAGAATTGACAAGGGTGCGTTAATGCAGGAAAATCAATCATCTTCAAGCTATCCCTCTGCCATTCATTTATCAGAGGCTTTCTTTTTGGTTTTAAAGAACAGTTTTTTAAGGGAAGGTTGTTTTTTCCATCATCTTTCCTCGGATAAGCATGAAAAATACAGTAAAGCAGTCTTCTTTTAGAAGAAGTGCCATACACTGGTTTTGAGCATTTTCAGTTCTGCACTTCTGCAGAAATGGCCAGGCGTACTTAACAGACCTAATACCATTATTGTAGTGACTGCTGAGTAGAAACCGAAGGAATATATAGATGGAGAGACACTGAGGTGAAGTGAGTCTTTTTGGCTAGGGTAAGAACTGCTTTGATACCCTACTGCTCTGTTTGCACTAGAGAGTGTTTAAATTGGGCCTCTGTTCAGAAGAGGGATAAGGAGAGAGAAGGAAAACCACAGGTACAACCTTTGAACTTCAGTTCTTAAGTTCCTAAAAATTTAAATTCACATACATTACTTGGAATAAGTCCACTATGAAATGTGTTAACAAGTTACAGAAAAATGAATGGAACTTGTGATCTTGACCTAGAATTTGAATAGTGGCTTTTGTTTGGACTACTGAAATTAAATCCGTCATACTCATTTTCTCTGTCTGCTATTAGCAAAGGAATATGTGGTGTCAAATAGAATCATAGAATGCTTTGGGTTGGAAGGGAACTTTGAAAGTTACCTAGTCCAGCCATCCTGCTATGGTCAGGGACATCTTCAACTCAATCAGGTTGCTCAGAGTTCTGTCCAGCACGATCTTGGAATCTTTCCAGGGCTAGGACACCTACCACCTCTTTAGGTAGCCTCTGCCAGTCTTTCACCACCCTAATAGGACCTGCTAAAGAGATTGCTCCAATCTTTCTTATAAGCCCCCTTTAAATAATGAAAGGCTGCAGTAAGGTCTACCTGGCGCCTTCTTTTCTCCTAATGGAACAACCTCAACTCTCTCACCTCAGGAGAGGTGTTTCATCCCACTGATCATTTTTGTGGTCCTCCTCTGGACCCACTCCAACAAGTTCATACATTTCCCATGCTGATGACTCCAGAGCTGGACACAGTACTCCAGGTGAGGGTCTCACCAGAGAAGAGTAAAGGGGAAGAATCACCTCCTTTCACCTTCTGGCAATGCTTCTTTTGTTGGAGCTCAAGATATGTTTGACTTTCTTGACTGCAAGTACACATTGTTGGCTCTCACCCAGCTTCTCATCTACCAGTAACCCCAAGTCCTTTTCTGCAGGGCTGGTCTCAATCCTTTCATCCCCCAGCCTGTATTGATACCAGGGATTACCCCGACACAGGTGCAGGACCTTGTGCTTGTCCTTGTTGAACTTCATGGGGTTCACATGGGCCCACTTCTCAAGCTTGTCCAGTTCCCTCTGAATGGCATCTCTTCCCTCAGGTGTATCAACCACACTACTTAACATAGTGTTGTCTGCAAACTAGCTGAGGGTGCACTTGATCCCACTGTCTATGTCATTGGTGAAGGTACTAAACACCAACAGTCCCTGTACGGACCACTTTGAGAGTTTGACCACGATCCTCTCGATGTGACCATCCAACCAATTCCCTACCCACCAAACAGTCTTATCCTTATCTCTCCAATTTAGAGAGCAGAATGTTCTATAGGACCATGTCAAAGGCCTTACAGAAGTCCAGACAGATGACAGATGTAGCTCTTCCTCTGTCCACTGATGTAGTCTCTCCATCACAGAACGCCACTAGGTTGATCAGGCAAGACCTACCATTGGTGAAGCCATGCTGGCTGCCTCAAATCACTTCCCTGTCCTTCATGTCCCTTAGAATAACTGCTAGTGGGATCTATTCCATCATCTTCTCAGGCACAGAGGTGAGACTGACAGGCTGGTAGTTTCTAAGGTCCTCCCTTTTACCCTTTATAAAAATGGGTTTAATGTTTCCCTTTTTCCAGTCACCAGGGACTTCACCTGACTCCCATGGAGAGTGACTTGGCAATTACTTCAGCCAGTTCCCTCAGCACTCTGAGGTGCATCTCATCAGGTCCAGTAAGCTGTATTTCATTCTTATTCAGGAAACATTTCTATGCCTTGAAAGTTTTTGATCTGCATTTTTTTTCCATGCAGTTCAGTGTATTAACCGTTTTCACAGTTCATCTTCTAGAATCTCACTTTCTAGATACTATCAGCATTACAAACAACCCCTGGGGGCTTTTAAAACAACAAAAGAGGATGAACCTTGTAGCAGAAATTGCTGATTAGGACGATGCAATGCTCAATGGATTAACTGCAAGACTAGTATTAAAATCAACTATACGCTCACCAGCTCTCACCAAGACTGCATTTGGAGGCATGTGCTTCTAGCCAAGAACTGTACAATGCTAGCTTCAAACAGCTGGCAAAATCTATTTCCTTCCATACATTTTGAACTACAGCACTTCAGTGCTAAATGTTTTGCTGAGCAATTTATGGAGTTCCCAGTGTGAGTCTTTATAATTAGAATCATTTTGCGACTCTGCTGATGGCACCATACCTGTGCATTGTCAAACTGATCCCACTCATCTCTGAAATAAGTAGATTTTATGAAGCTGTTGCATTCCAGTGCATGTTAGAAAAGTTATTTCTCTGTCCTGAAATGCATGACCACGTGTATTAGGAAGAAAACCGAAAAATTAAGTTCCACGGCCCCATTAATTTTCTTACAGCTAATTATATCTTGTACCTCATGGAGGTGGTTCCTTCAGATGTCACTTATTACCCAAATGGAGTAACTCTCCACTGAGAGTTAATTTCCAGAAGTAAATTGATCCAGAAAAACAGTTTAAGTACTTTTGGGCTGTATGGGAAAAAAGCAGTGACATAGCACAGGCTGTAGCTTGAATTATTTAGAGATAGAAGAGAATCAATGTTGGTTTTCTTGGTATATCAGAGGAATTATTTCAAAGGAACACCTGAGTTCTCTATCTCTGACTTACTGATACAATAGCCTGTAAGGGGACTAGCGGTCCACAAGGGCCAGTTAATTTATTTTAATGCATCTTTTCAATAACACACAGAGATCTCATTCAGTAGGTCACAGAGTATTAAGAATGAGCTTTAAAGATCTTGCCATTGGCCTGACTGTGAAAGCTCTGAAGAACTGTGCACCTACAGACAGCTACGATTTCATCCACACTTCTTTTCCATTTGCATGAAATAGCTCAGCATATAAAAAATCCTTAGGAGGAGGTAGGAAACTATTTCCTGTGCATGTACAGCAACTAGAATTTAGGAATAAGTCAACTTACTATGTTGAATTCAAGATTACAAAAGTAATTAGCTGCGGAGCGACGAGGGAAGACGCGGCCAATCAATATGATTGATAAGCAAACTCCGTTTATTAACTATCAGTGCAGTACTTTTATACAGTCACCTCATTAGTATTCACACCTGTCAATCCTTTATTGGCTCATTTCCCGAGGTCCCTTAGCATAATCCAACCCCTCTTGTGATCACCAACTTCTTTCCCATGCTCATTCCTTTCTCACAACACCCTGTTGATGTACAGCTTATCAGTTCACAGGCCTGTTGTCCTTGCAGGTGTTTTGCAAGGATTGCTGCTGAGTGCAGTATTTGGCATCAGAAAGCATTTCTCTTAAAGGTACATGACCCTTGGCTTTAAGCCATTCTCCAACAATTAGCCTTTCTTATGATCGATTCAGGCAAATTCCTTTGAAACTATTGAGATAATGTATATATGTAAATGAAAGGCTTATGAATGAATGAAGGAAGTGAGCAAGATCTGAGAGGTAGCAATTCTGATAAATGTCAATCGATTCTCTATCTCTGCCTCCAACACTGTATTTGTTACAGTATTTGTTGGGTTATTTAATACTAGACTTTATAATACAACATTCAAGTATTTTCTAAGGTACAGAGTGTCATCACATTTCTTCCTTATTCCAATATGAAGAAACATTTTAATGTCTTGCAGAATATTGGGAGATTCTATTCTACACTTAAATGAATTTAAGGAGGTGTATTTGAGATAAGTGATGGTACTTTTGGAGAGCTTCAGACATGATGGCTTGAGTCCAGTTTTCATTGAAGGAAATGGAAACACTTCAATTGATTTAATGGGGCTTGGGTTTGATCCAAGATGCACTTTGGCTTAATTAGACTGCTCCTGGGAGTAAGTGCACTACTTACTTGAGCAGTCAGATGCAATGAGTGCTGTAAGATCCAGACCTTAGAAGTAAATATCTGAGAGAAGAGCAGCTCTCATGGTATGACTGGCTAAAAGTCACAATAATTCTGTGAAAGTTTTCCCAAAGTAAGGATTTTTTATATTAATGTAGAGGAACAACACATCAGGAGATTATCTTTTACGTTTCTGTGAAATATCAGTGTAAATCCATACTTCCTCATATCTTATGGCAAGCTAAACTCCCGAGGGATTGAAAAAATAGATGCAGAACTGGGTCTTCTAGATCTGGTCTTGTATCTAACTATAATAAGGTGTCATAAGGTGTTAGACTATACTCATCTGAAGCGGTTTCTTCAAAACTGTGACACAATGTCTTTCCCAAATTGCAACCCACTGCAAAAGTGAAATACCTTCAGAATGATTCGGTATAAGCCATCTCCATTTGGTCTTTGAACAAAAGATTTTTAAAGAGTTTGGCAATCTCTG